>JAJOOS010036337.1:0-10235 GCA_029582725.1 Solanum chiquidenum | reverse complement strand
CACGGACCACCAACACGGACCGTGGTCTGATCTACGGTCCGTGGATGGTGACCGTAAGTTGCACCTGCAACTTCTCAAAATCTGCATTTTTGGTCTATCTAGGATACGGAGTGTTACACATAGTTTCCATTCATGCTCATCTTTCCTATTTCAATATACAAACAAGCAAAACAAAACTACAAATAAAGTTAGTAAATTACAGCTAAGAAGAACAAAAATTTTACTAAACTAAAATTTATCACGTAACAGCACTCCCCGGCAGCGGCGCCGTTTTGATGCTTATCGTGACCAACGATGCTAACCTACGATACAAGTGTCTATGATCATCGATAATATAGTAACCCAACCAAGGATTGGGATCGTGTCCCAAGGGAGTGGTAGTGAAAATAGTAGTTAATTAGAATTTCATTCTAATTAGTCGTAGCTAAAGAGATTTGTGAATAAAAACATTGTAAAGTCAATGGGGTGACACGAAAGTGTCAAATATCGATGGGTTTTTTGTCACAAGTATAGTAAAAACAACAAAAATAACAAGAAAATCAAGTATGGGAAAAAGTTCTTGGGGAGTGACTGCAATACAAGTGAGATAAATAGTTGGGTACATGCTTTCGATAGGAAATTTGCAAGATAATAGTGACTAGGCTCAGCTTTAGATGGAAATAAGTCCCCTTTCGGGCAACTTACCCTGTTTCAAATCCGTTCCTCTTGGACACCCATTTGCTGCATGAAGGCCACCCTATGCCTTACCCCACTCACTCTCTCGAGCTGAGTGTTAGGATATGGGACTAGGGCTCACCCTCTCAGGCTAAACCTCATGTCGACCAACTCCTTGGGCCATCAATCTAGCGATCTTGGTTTCGCGACCTCCCTCTCGGGCAAGCCGAAAACACATGGGTGGATTTGTATTTGCAACTAAAAATCCACTAAATTAAACCACAACCACTAGGTGAAATCACCATTAAAATACATCTAACCTATCAGCAAGCAAGACCCAACAATAATATCAACACATATTTGCTAAATCACACCCTAAGAATGGGGGTTTTTACTCACACATCAAGGGATAACAAAATACACCTAAAATGATAATGAAATCAAATGGGTATAAGAAATTAAACCTTAATTTAATCAAAGGAAGAAGAATAGAGAAGACCCACTTTCAACTTGGGGAAGATGAACTCCTTTTTTCAAGTCTCCCATAAAACCCTCTCCAAACTTGACAGAAAAATACTAAAACTAATGTTCTAAAACAGAAAATTAACAATAATGTTCGGACTCTTAAAAATAATAACTAAGGCTAGTATTTATAGTTTTTAGATTTAGTGTTGCGGCGGACCATTCAGCGAGGTTAGTCACAATTGCCGTATGACTCGGCGAATCGCCCTTCTTCTGGTTCATCGCCTTTTGTGCTTTGCCTTCAGCATGTTTGTGTTCTTGACCATTGGGCAGTATGGCATTGCTTCGCGAAACTTTTCGGCGAAGCGCCAACTGCTCCTTTCATCACCTTTTTTATCCACTTCCTTCAGGGCTTCGCGTACTGGAACAAAAGGCGGAGTGCTTCCCTTCGGCGATTCACCAAGAGTGATTGGTGAAGCTCAGGCTTCAGTTTTTACGTTGTTTCTAGCCTTTTTGTTCCTTTTTGCGCCTAAGTGTCAATGCTTCCGCTAAAACTTCAAATACTTGAAACTTAATAGTTTTCATTAGATATTGAGACAAAATAAGCATTTGAGGACACTATTTCTATTAAAATAAAGCCCTAAATGAGTCCAAATTGTGGACTCATCAGCTACAACTATGAGACTCTTGATGGCTCACAGATCAATCAAACATCCCGTGGGAATAATTTATGACATTTTGGTTAAGGTTGACCGATTCATTTTTCTGGCCAATTTTGTCATACTCGACTGTGACACAGATGCCAAAATTCCAATTATCTTGGGGAGGCCATTCTTGGCAACTGGGAGAGTGCTGGTGGATGTTGAGTGCGGGGAGTTGAAATTTTGGGTTAATGAAGATGAAGTCACCTTTGATGTGTGCAAATCAATGAAACACCCGAGTGACATTCATGTAATCTCAATCGATGATATGATTGACGAGGCAGTGGCTAGTGTTAGCCATTTGATGTGCAGCAAATAACCCCTTGAAGTTGTGTATGCTAACGATGAAGAGTTTGAGGTTAAAGGCCAAGATGAAGTGGTAGCCGCATTTTCAAGCATGGGGGGATTTACAAAGACTACAATGAAATTGGACATCGACTTAAAAAACCGAGAGAGCCCTCCCACCAAATCATCAACCGAAGAACCACCAAATCTCAAGCTGAAGGTATTACCCTCTCACCTCTGGTATACTTTCTTAGGTGCAAATAACACCTTGCCGGTGATTAATGCAGCCGATTTACTTGAGTGGCAAGTAAAATTTCTCCTTGAAGTACTGAGAAGGCATATAAAAGCCATCGGTTGGACTATTGTTGATATAGTGGGCATGCCTCTAGGCATATGCACTCACAAAATTCAGCTTGATAGCAATTGTAAACCGAGTGTTGAACATCAGTGAAGAATAAACCCACCAATGCAAGAGGTGGTGAAAAAGGAAATAATAAAGTGGTGGAATACATGAGTGATCTACCCTATCGAAGATAGCAAATGGGACAGTCCTGTGCAATGTGTACCGAAAAAAGGGAGGAGTTACGGTTGTCCCTAATGACAAGGGAGAGCTTGTATCTATGCGACCGGTGACAGGTTGGAGAGTTTGCATGGAATATCGAAAGCTAAATTCATGGATTGAAAAGGATCATTTCCCCATGCCCTTTATGGATCAAATGCTTGACCGACTATCCGAGAGAGGGTGGTATTGCTTTTTGGATGGGTATTCTGGCTATAACCAAATCTCCATTGCTCCGGATGATCAAGAGAAAACAACCTTTACCTGCCCTTATGGTACTTTCACCTTCAAACGAATGCCATTCGGATTGTGTAATGCCCCAGCTACGTTCCAACGTTGCATGCTATCCATTTTTGCTGACATAGTGGAAGACTCAATGGAAGTATTATGGATGATTTCTCAGTTGTGGGTGACACATTTGCAGAATACTTAGAGCACTTAGGACAAGTTCTCCAAAGATGCGTTGAGACCAATTTAGTCCTAAATTGGGAAAAGTGTCATTTCATGGTTAAGAAAGGAATTGTGCTTGGTCATAAAGTATCACAAAAGGGGTTGGAAGTGGACAATGCAAAAGTTGAAGTAATCGAGAATTTATCGCCACCTATTTCAGTAAAGGGGGTTCAGAGTTTATTGGGACATGCTGGATTTTATAGGATGTTCATCAAAGATTTCTCAAAGATTGCACTTCCTCTATGCAAACTTTTGGAAAAAGAGGCAAAATTTAATTTCCATGATGCTTGTATGATAGCTTTCAAATGCCTGAAAGAAAAACTGATTTCCACTCCTATCATCATTAGTCCTGATTGGTCAGAGCCATTTAAAGCAATGTGTGATGCAAGCGGTATGGCATTAGGCGTAGTGTTGGGACATAAACAAAATAATTTTTTTCATCCCATTTACGATGCAAGCAAAACTTTAAACAGTGCTCAACGTAACTACACAGTTACCGAATAAGAGTTACTTGCAGTGGTTTATGCGTTTGAGAAGTTTTTCACATACTTGCTAGGTACAAAAGTGATTATTCACACTGATCATGCTGCATTGCATTCTCTAATGGAAAAGAAATACGCAAAACCTAGATTGATAAGGTGGGTGATTTTATTGCAAGAATTCAACTTTGAGGTCAAAGATAGAAGAGGTTGTGAAAATCAGGTGGCAGATCACTTGTCAAGATTGGAAGGCAGGGAGAATGACGAGATGGAGATCGACATAAAATATATTTTTCCCGATGAACAAGTATTCGCGGTAACCTTCACACAACCCCCTTGGTATGCTAATTTTGCAAATTATTTAGTGTGTGGAGTAGTGCCAGACGAACTGAATTTTTACCAACAAAATAGGTTCTTGTTTGATGTTAAGAAATACTTTTGAGATGAACCATATTTATTTAGAGAGTGTGCTGACCATATAATTAGAAGATGTGTTCCTGAAGAAGAAGTTATTGAGATCTTGCATGCTTGTCACGCTTTACCGGTTAGAGGTCATCACAGTGGTGTACAAACAACAATTAAAGTTCTGCAAAGTGGGTACTACTGGCCGTCTCTATACAAAGATGCTCATGAGTTTGTCAAGAAGTGCACGCAATGTCAAAAGCAAGGTGGAGTGTCCAAAAGGCACGAGTTGCCTCTGATGCCAATTTTGGAAGTTGAACTATTTGATGTATGGGAAATCGATTTTATGGGTCCATTTGTGAGTTAATTTGGCAATAAATATATCTTGGTGGCTGTGGATTATGTTTCCAAATGGGTAGAGGTTGTAGATCTTCCAAACAATGAAGGAAAAAGTGTTGTTCAATTCTTGAAGTACTACATTTTTGCAAGGTTTGGGACTCCGCGAGCCATTATTAGCGATGGAGGATCACACTTTTGTAATAAATGGTTCTCAGCTGCATTGAGTAAGTATGGGGTGAAACACAAAGTAGCAACATTGTATCATCCCCAAACAAGTGGCCAAGTTGAAGTGTCAAACCGAGAGATGAAAAGAATTTTGGCTAAGGCAGTAAATGCAAATAGGACTGATTGGTCTCGAAAGTTGGATGATGCACTATGGACATATCACACCGTATACAAAACTCCTATTGTGATGTCTCTGTATCAACTAGTTTTTAATAAATCTTTCCATTTACCAGTCGAATTGGAACACAAAGCGTTGTGGGCATTGAAAGCTTTAAATCTGGATTGGACAAAGACCTTAAGGGGGAGAGTGGAGCAGTTAAACGAATTGGATGAATTCAGATTTCGAACTTATGAAAGTTCAGCCCTGTACAAGGAAAAGATGAAGAAATGGCATGATGCTAAAATTCTTAAGAGAAAGTTTAGAGTGGGAGATTGGGTGTTGCTATACAATTCCCGACTTAGACTCTTTCTAGGAAAGCTTAGCCCTGTACATTTCCTAATGATATGGTCTGCACATTTCTTGAATAAATATGGTTCATCCCAAAATTATTTCTTAACATCGAACAAGAACCTCTTTTGTTAGTAGAAGTTCAATTCGTCTGACATTAATCCGCACACCAAGTAATTGGCAAAATCAGCATACCAAGGGGATTGTTGGAGAGTTAATGTGAATACCTGTTCATCGAGAAATACATCATTTATGTCTATCTCCAGCTCGTCATTTTCCTTGCCTTCCAATCTTGATAGGTGGTCAACCACCTGATTTTCACATCGTCACCTATCATCAGCTTCGAAGTCAAATTCTTGCAACAGTAGCACCCACCTTATCAATCTTGGCTTGGCATCCTTGTTTGCCATTAGATAGTGCAGTGCAGCATGATCAGTGTGAACAACCACTTTAGTGCCTAGCAAGTATGCCTGGAACTTCTCATATGCAAATACAACCATAAGTAATTCTTGCTATGTAACTGTATAGTTACATTGAGCAACGCTTAGTGTTTTGCTTGTGTAGTAAATGGGGTGAAATAATTTGTTGCATTTTTGCCTCAACACGACACCAAATGATGTGCCGCTTGCATTACACATCACTTCAAAGGGTTCGGACTTATCGGGGCTAATGATAATCGGAGTGGAGATCAATTTCTCTTTCAAGCACATGAAGGTCACCATGCAAGCATCATCAAAGTGGAATTTCACCTCCCTCTCCAAGAGTTTGCATAGAGGATGTGAATTTTTTGAGAAGTCTTTGATGAACCTCAGGTAAAAACCGGCATTCCCCAAGACACTACAGATACCCTTCACCGAAATTGGTGGTGGTAACTTTTGAATCACTTCAATCTTTGCTTTATCAACCTCCAGCCCTTTTTGCGATACTTTATGACCAAGAACGATACCTTCCCTAACCATGAAGTGGCATTTTTTCCAAATCTTGACCAAATTTGTCTCCACACATCTTTGGAGAACTTGTCCCAAGTTTTTAAACATGCTTCAAAAGTGTCACCCACAACCGAGAAATCATCCATGAAGACTTCCATTGAATCCTCCACCATATCAGAGAAATTGGATAGCATGCAACGTTGAAATGTTGCCGGAGCATTACATAACCCTAATGACATCTGTTTGAAGGCAAAAGTTCCATATGGGCAGGTGAAGGTGGTTTTGTCTTGGTCTTCCGGAGCGATATAGATTTGGTTATAACTGGAGTACCCATCAAAAAGGCAATACCAACCTTCTCTAAAATTTGATCAAGCATTTGATCCATGAAAGGCATGGGGAAGTGATCTTTTTTCGGTCCACGAGTTTAACTTCCGATAATCTATGCATACTCGTTATCCGGTCACCGGTCTCATAGATACAAGCTTCCCTTTTTCATTTGGTGCTACTGTGATGCCTCCCTTTTTCGGTACACCTTGCACCATACTTACCCATTTGTTGTCCGCAATAGGGTAGATCACACCTGCATCCAACCAATTTATTATCTCCTTTTTCACCACCACTTGCATCGGTGGTTTAAATCTCCGCTGATGTTCAACACTTGGTTTACAATCACTATAAAGCTGAATTTTGTGAGTGCAAATGTCGGAAGGGATGCCCACTATGTCAGTGATAGTCCAACCTATAGCCTTTATATTCCTTCTCAACATCTGAAGGAGCAATTTTACCTGCCATTCAAGCTATTCAGCTGTGATGATCACTGGTAACGTGTTATTTTCCCTCAATAAAGCATATCAGAAATGGTAGGGAAGTACTTTCAACTCCAGATTCGGTGCTTCTTCTGTTGATGGCTTTACAGGAGGACATTCTCAAATTTTTAGGTCAATGTCCAACTTCAATGTAGTGTTTGAACATTCCCCTATGCCTGAAATAGAAACTACTACGTCTTCGTAGCCTTGAATTTTGAACTCATCGTAGTTAGCAAGCACGACCTCAAGTGGTTCACTCATACACATCAAATGGCTCACACTAGCCACCGCCTCATCAATAACATCAACAGTAGAAACCATATGAATACCGCTTGGGTGTTTTTTTGACGTACAAATATTAAAGGTTACTTCATCTTCGTTCACCTGGAACTTCAGTTCTCCGCTTTCAACATCTACTAACACTCTCCCGGTTGCCAAGAATGGTCTTCCCAAAATGATGGGAATTTTAGAATCTATTTCACAATCAAGAATGACAAAATTAGCCGGGAAAATGAATCGGTCAACCTTTAACAATATGTAGTATAGTATCCCCACCGAATGTTTAATTGATTAGTCCGCCATCAAGAGTCTCATTGTTGTATCTTTCGGTTCACCCAACCAAAGTTGTTTATAGATTGCATATGGCATTAGGTTGATGCTTGCTCCCAAATCATATAGGGCTTTAGCAAATTGGAGCATGTCGATGGTCAAGGAATGGTGAACGCTTCAGGATCTTCTTTATTTTTTATCAGCTCCTTAGTCATAATTGCACTGCCGCTATGAGAAACTTCGATTGTTTCAAAATCCAAGCTCCTTTTTTCGTGACTAACTCCTTCATAAACTTGGCATAACCTGACATTTCCAACAATGCTTCCACTAGAGGGAGATTAATCGATAATGTCTTAAACATCGATAAAAACTTTATGAACTTCTCATCCTCTTGGGGAAATGGAGGAGATATTTTGGGTAAAGGTTGCACAACTTTTTGGATTGGATTGTGTTTCTCTACCTCTTTTTGTGTCCCTTTGACAATGCTTTGATGGATGGGTATTTCTTCTTCCTCCATACCTTTATCTTCTTCATGTATTTGAGCTTCTTCATTTCCCGTCACATCACCTATCGCTACCTTTCCACTGCGAGTAACCACAACCAGAACTTTATCATCATCTTCCCTTGTCATTTTTGGTTTCAGTTGTGCTGAAAGTAAACTCAAATGACCTTCAAGTAGCTTGATTGGTTCTGCGTTAGAGTTCACTTTATAGTTCAATGACAAAAAATCGGCTTCCATCCCTTTTAACAAATCATCTGAACCTTCAACTTTGTCAAGGATGCGTGACATCAAATCATTCACCCGGGGACTAGTTGCACTCCCTTTCGACTTTGGACTCTCACTCGATTGAGTGTGGAACTCTTCATTGTAATCATCCCTTTTCCAATTATCACTTTCCTCAGCCCATTCTTGATAGTATTTTCTTTGTTCTTCCTCCTTGTGATAGTTCCAATCTTGATTCCCATCTCGTTGTAAAATGCATAGATGGAAACCCTCCTCGTAGCTCTTGGAATTCCAACCTTGATTTTCCCCCAGCTTTGAATAACCTGAGGAAGAACCCTCCACAGCTCTAAATACTTCTCTTACTCCCTTGGGCTTTCCTCCATTCTCCAACATATGCTCTTGTAGTAGTTCCATTTGGGCCAACATCTTCTTGATGTTCTCATGCCTTTCTCTTTCCTTATCAAGTTGTTCTTGGGTCATTCTAAAACCAAAAGGCGAGACTTGATCCTCTTGAGTGTACCAAGCTTGATTTATTTTCGTCATGTCGTCAAGAAGAAATGAAGCCACCTCAAATGAATGCAACATTATTCCCCATCGAACCAACTGATCAACCACTCCTTTATTAACTGAATCAAGAATCCGGTAGAAGTATTGCAGTAGCAAATCGTATGGTAGCCCGTGAGTTGGGCATTGAAGTAAGAGTTTCTTAAACCTCACCCATGTTTCATGGATGTGTTCACCTTCCAATCACTTAAAACCTTGAATGTTATCCCTGAGTTTCATCATCCTCGGCGTAGGGAAGAACTTTGCTTTAAATGTTGTGATAAGCTCATCCCACGACGTGATAGAATACTTTGGTAACTCAGCCAACCACATGATAGCTTCCCCCGTCAGAAATAGAGGAAATAATTTGAGCCGGATTGATTCTTGTGGCACATTATTCAATGAAAATGGGCTGCACACATCTATAAAATTTCTCACATGATCATGCATATTTTCATGAGCCAGCCCACCATAAAGTCCCCTCATTTGGAGGAGATGAAGATTTGTGCTTGTGACCTCAAATGTTGCATTCTTATCAACTAATGGTAAGCAAATTGCACGCATTTATGATATATCGTGAGTTTACGGTATTTCTAATACATTTCACTTACAAGTTGTGTGTGTCTAGGGCCTTTTCATATTGATTTTTATGTGTTTTTATCATATTTTGCAGGAAAGATGTTCAGGCGCGAAATTAAAGAGACAACTGAAATAAATGTAGAAAAGGGCATCTACGGAGGTGATCTACGGACTGTAGGTCCATTGACGCTCCGTAGATGGTGGTCGTAGATCAGCAGCCAAGGCATGGAGACAAATCAGGGAAATCTGACCAAGTGTAGAACCACGGATACCATTGACGGTCCGTAGATGGATCTACGGACCGTACTTTTGATCCGTAAATTGATACTGCGAGGGTTCCAGTACTTGATTTTGAAGATTACAAGTGTGGAGCTACGCAGGGGGATTTACGGACCGTAGATCGATATACGGTCCGTACTGCAGTTCTGTCGTTTGCTTCAGAGAAGCTGATTTTTGGACGCTGAAATATTTTCCAAGTCCTGGCTGACGGAAGGGACTCACGGACCGTAGATCCATTGACCGGTCCATGAGTCAGTCTCGTAGGCTGAAGACGCGTGCCTCAACGAAACTTTCCTTATTTTGTTTTTCTTTTAATTTAGGACTTGTTTTCTATAAATAGGGCATGTAAACCTCATTTTTAGGGGTTAGACATTATTGTTCTATTCTAGTTCTTAACTTAGGAGATTAACTTGCAACTTTAGCAATTATTAATTTCCTAAGTTCGTTTTGAAGATTTTGGGTGTTGAAATTCAAGTTGAAATTCTGGGTTTATTCTTCTTCTTATGTAGGTTCATGATTCTTTCATCTAAAACCATGAATTGCGTTCATATGATTATGGGTAACTAAACTCCACAACTAGGGTTGTGGGAACCATGGGCAATTAACAAAGTATGAATAGTAAATAAACAATTCTTGAATAGTATAGTGCATGCATTGATAATTCTTTCTTTTAGAAGTCCTTTTAGCGGTTGCAAACGTTAGAACTCGCCTTGTTGCTACTTGTCGGACCAAGGAGGTAATCAACAAGAAAAGAATTATCAACATAGATTTAGTGTGATACTATCTAATAGGCTAGTGTCGATTGGTGCAAAGTAATAACTA
>JAJOOS010036336.1:0-15002 GCA_029582725.1 Solanum chiquidenum | reverse complement strand
TGAGTTAATGACTTAGTTTTAGGGGCCTATTAATATTCTATAGGTGGTAAATTAACTAACTAACCGACCTCTCTTAACCCCTAATTAATTAACTAATTAACCCCTAAGCACCTAACTTAAAACTAAAAGTCCAAAAACTGTATTGACCTACGCCCACCCATCGGCAGACCGTGGATGGGTCTACTGCCCATGATGGCAAGTCGTAGGTGGATTTTGAGTCTTCATATTGCAGGACTTAACACGCCTTGACCCATGTCCCCCACGTACAGGGCATAGGTCCACCTACGGCCAGTAGGTGGCCAAACGTACGTGAATCTGCAAAATGTAGATTTGGGGTTGTCTTAAGGGTCCTCGCCAAGGACCCCTTGGGTGGTCCTTGGGGGGTCGTACCTTGATTCCCTAACCCTTAAAATCCTATTCTAAGTACGTGAATCATTTTTACGAGTTTAAACCCTCATACAACACTCCAAAACTCTTACGAAAGGCTCTACAACTCACTAGTTCAACTTGCTAGTTTCCGGGGTGTTACATTATCTCCCCCTTGGGATCATTCATCCTCGAATGATGATTCTAAACACTTCTTAAAGTAAAAACTCTAATCTAGCAGCCCATCATGCATGCACTACATCTAAATTCACACAACCAAGGAAGAAAACTTCAATTCCAAGCTAGACACATTCGGTGCAACATAGTGGAGTAGGGAACTACTTCTACCAATCCAAAATGCATGAAATTCTATATCTACTCATTTTCAAGGAGGAACTAACATATACTAGCTAAAAACATGCTCAACACACACTCATGGAGTCTAAATGCAAATTTCTTCTCATAAAGTATTAATTCAAGGAGGAACCTTTCAACTCCAAAACAAAGGCATGCTCATAATCAACTCATGAAGTCTATATGCAAATCTTACTCAAATGTACAACAACATGAGGGGAAAATGCAAAAAAGTCATTTCTAACAAGACCTAAGAATTTTCATGAACATGCATATAAGATAATCGTGGCAACAGATAAAGCACACAATAACTCTACTAGGTAGGCACACTATCTCCCCCTTGGGAGTAAGCCTACACAAACTTCAAAGACCAACATAACAAGTCACAAAAGACAAGAAATACGGAAATTTACTAAAGCATAAAACATATACCGGAAGGGACATGAGGAGGTCACTCTTGATCTTATCTAGATTGGAGAGCTTAAAATATATTCTTCTTTTGAGGCTCAACATCCCCACAACTAGAGGCAACTTTCTTACCCTCTCTTCTTGTAGCCTTAGCTTTAGGGCAATCTTTCATCATGTGGCTACTCTCACCAAAACTAAAGTAACCCTCTCTACCAGCCAAACACCAACCCTCATGCCTCTTACCACACCTAGCACAAGTGGGCCATAGGGACTCATTACTTATCCCTTGTGGCCTAGAGGCAGACACTCTCTCATCCTTATGCTTAAGAGTGTTAGAAAAGCCTTTTCCGGAAAACCTTTGTTGATTCCTAGAACGACCAAGTCCATCGGACCCATCATGAAGGGATTTATCACCATCCTCTTTTTCTCCCTAGCTTTTTCTTTCTTGAGTTTTTCTTCTTCCATTTGTTCGGCATGAATCATGAGGCGTGAGATATCCATATTATCAACAAACATTGACATACGACATTCTTTGGCTACCAAGTCGGACACACCCAACAAAAACCTATTCATCTTATCTCTTGGATTTACCACTATGGATGAAGCATACTTAGACAAAAGAGTAAACTTCAATTCATACTCCTTGACACTCATGCTACCTTGCTTAAGATTGATGAACTCTTCCAATTTAGCCTCCCTCAACTCCCGGGGGAAGAAATTATTTTCAAATGCCTCCTTAAACATATCCCAATCTATGGGACCCCCTCTACCGTCCTACCATCTTTCCATTGCTCATAGAAAATTTGTGCTACATCCCTCAATTGATAAGAGGCTACTTCAACTTTTTCTACCTATATCACTCCCATGATAGCAAGCACCTTATACACCTCATCTATGAACCTATTTGGATATTCTTCAATTTTGAGCCACTATACTCCGGCGGATTCATCCTCAAAAACTCTCTTACCCTAAAAGCACTTATCCCCATAATTGGGTTTACCGGAGCCACCACATCTCTATTGGCTTGAACCGTCAAGTCTTGAGCCAACAATTGCATAGAAGCCCTAAACTTCGCTAGAGCAGCATTCTCAACCGGATGGTCATTTGGAGCATGAAGAGCAGCTTGGAGTGGAACCTCTTGCTCTCCATTGTCTTCCTCTTCTCTCCTAGCATTAGCCCTAATATTTGCAATAACCTGATAAGCCATAGGGCACATATTAGAAGAAAGACCTACTGGAGCTAAACTTCTATGGCACGACTTAAAGAATGAAGAAGTGAGGTTTATTAAACATCCAATAGCCATCTATTCATAAATGTGGCGTGCTTCACATTTATGAACAAGACTCTCCTAGACGTGGTTTGAGACAATCCTAGAACCATTCTAAACATTGTGCTCTGATCACCAAGTTTGTAACGACCCGTGATTACCCCCTAGAAGTAACATGGCATACTTGACCCCGAAGGGGTCTCATACAAGCCCTTAGCAAAATCATAACATAAGATAATAGAAAAGTAAGGGAAAATTTAAAACATTTACAATCGAAGTCATTTTCATAAATTAAAAGCGAATGTCTTTACTAAACCTTTGTCTCAAACCATCTGACATAACTCTTGAATAAAACTCATTAGGAAGCAACCCATACAAAGTCTAAAATATAAAGAAAAGATATAAAGGGAACTGGGTTTGTCCTCGAAGCTATGAGGACTCACCAGTTCTTTAACTGTTCTAGCACCTTAGCAATCTAGCCTCCAAAGCAACCCAATCTCCGAAACCCTACATTTGATTAGAATGTAGGCAATATGCGTTAGTACAAAATGTACTAAGTATGAAAGCTAGCACAACAACATAAGAGCATATAAAAATGGTTAGTGAACATAAGACATAAGCATAAGAGATAATAACATGTTCATAATCATAATCATCATAGGCATAGCATAATCTCCAACATAAGCATCATATAAACATAAATCAACATAAGACATAGTAAATGAGCATAGGAGATACATCATGTTCATGGCATAATATTTACTTAGACTTTTATGGTTACATACATCAAGCTTAAATCTTTCATATTATAAGAGAACTACTTCACAAGCCACCTCTAAGTACACTTCTGCATGGCAAGGATAGCATCCCATACTACCATACAAGCTAAGTACCTCTCTTTGGTCATTCTTAGGCATAGTCCACATTCATAGTCAAGACTTACGTTTTCATCTCATAAGAGCACTATAATCATAAGTAGCCTCAAGGCACACTTGTGGAATGCATGTAAGGCATCCCATACTACCACACACACTAAGTATGTCCTTGGAGTAACTTTACTCATGCTTACTATTCATAAGTGTCATTCTAGACCTATTTCATATTTACAAGGAACTATCGTCTTAAGTCAATCATATCTTGGTAGGCAACTATAGCAACAACCCAAGCTAAGTCTATACTATGTGTGGGAACCCTTCATACCTAGACTTAAGTCATACTTGTGCAATGTATGGATAGCATTCCATACTACTACCCACACTAAGTACTCCTTTAGAAAATCATGAATGTTCACTAGTTGGGGACTAATCCCTCTATTCTATTTGCCTCTATTCAAGGCTACCATGGAATAACCCTCTAATAGGCTATACCATGCTATAATATTTTTAACATAACTAAGTTAAGCTAAGCTAACTACCTTGGAAGACAACCTATCATGCAAGTCCAAGCTACTCTAGGTAAGGTACAAGCCCTATTTTTAAGCTTAACTTCATTCATGTCTAAGTTACAAGCTTATTCAATCACATTCTTCACAACTAAGTGATTCTAGCAATAATTCATCATAGAGGTTCAATTTCTTCTTCACAGGTCAAGATTATTCCTGTTTGATAAGGTCTAGTTCTATTCATGATTATATGATCCTAACTTTGATCAATTACTATACATGACATTGATTTAGGAAGATTACCTTTGAACCTTCAAATTCACCTCTAATGGCATAAACCCATAAATATCACATTCATCAATTTTGATTAGGGTTTACCATAGAAATCATATTAAATCATCATAATATCATAAATCAATGCTAATACAATCATAAATAGGTATTATCCACTAGTTTGGAATCATACCGAAACCCTACCGACAATGCAAGCACAACTCTAGCTATAATTGGGTTTTTGACATTACAATTGCGGGAAAACTAAGGGGGCTCTATGGGAGAAGAACCCATATATGAATAAGCTAAACATACCTCTTTTCAAAGCCCTAAAGAAAGCTTGAATCAATGGGGAAACACTTCCCTCTTCTCTTCTTCACTTCTAGAGAGAGAATATTTGGAGAGTAAGTTGGGGGGTTCTTAGATGAATGAGTTAATGACTTAGTTTTAGGGGCCTATAAAGCTTATATATGTGGTAAATTAACTAACTAACCGAACTCCCTATAACGACCAGTAAAATGATAGGTTAAACTAGAGCCTTAACGTAAGGGTCAATGTCAAGGTACGTGTTAGACACTGTAGTTAAAAGACCTTTTTGATGATTTGTTAAGGGTTGCAAGGGCATGTGCCAAGCGAAGGGGGAAAGGACTAAACCAAAGGCCAAGGCTGCCCATCCTTGGCCAAGTACTGCCCAAGGTCCACGGACCACTTCATGGTCAGTGGTCTTAACCACAGTCCGTAGAAGTGGCCGTGAAGGTCACTTGATGGCATGGCAAGCAAGGCAACTTGACCAAGCTACTGCCCAAGTTCCACAGACCACTTCACGGCCAGTGGTCTTGACCACGGACCATAGAAGTGGCCGTGAAGATTACTTGGCATTGTGGAGGCTTGGCAAAGTGAAGGAACTACTGCCTAGAGGACCACAGGCACCACCACGGGCCGTAGTCCTCCTTCACGGACCGTAGAAGTGGCCTTTGTCCCTGACGGGGCTGCCCAAATGGAGGGTTTTTAAGTAATTTTGTTTTCATGTTTTATTAAGTGGGGTTGATTTTAAATGGTTTATATCATAAATATATATAGTTTAAAGTCTTAAAACACTTCATTAACTCCTTTATTTCAAATACCCAAATTAAAACCCCAGAGTTCTTCCCCTTTCAAAATTTCTCTCTCTAAACTTAAGGAAGAAGAAGAAGCCATTAAAGCTTGGGTTTGTGGATTTCAAAAGGGTTTCTACTCAATTTTATTCAAGGATTCATAATAAAGGTATGGTGATCCTTCATCTAGAGGTATATTTCACCCCTAGAGTCCATTCAAAAGCAATTTCAAAGTTTTCAAGTTTCTCCAAAATCCTAGTTTCTACTCTAAATCATGGGTTACTTCATCAAAAAATTTCAAATGTTTATTAATGATGAATTATGATTTAATTAGTGTTTTATTTATTATTTATTATGAAAATACTCTAAGAACCCATGAATTTCCTAAATTCCCAAATTGTGTCTTTATGAAGTGGGTTTGTTGATGATGAATGTATATAAATTGATTATGGTTAAATTGCTTTAGATTATTGAATTATATGATTTCCCATGCCTTAATTGTAGTAAATTGTTGGTGTGTTGGTGATGTTGAATTATGGCCTTGAAGGCTAGTTATGATCAATTACTTGTTCAATTAGAATTGTGAATTAGATGTTGATCCACTTGAAAGGTGGAAGTGTTTATTTACTATGTACAGTGTGATATTGAATTGATATCTTCCTTGTATCTATATATATGAAGGTTATATGTATGATCATGATGTGAAGTACATGTGTGTGATTTCAATGTTAGTATTATGATCATGTTTTGAATATTTATGTGTTATTATTGAAAGGCTATTCTCAAGTAACACTCATGAATGAAGAATGAATGAATGAAGTTTCTATGATCATGTTGATAATGATGTGTCAATTGAAAGGTTATTCTCAATTGTACACTAATGAACGATAATAATGTGTTGATTGAAAGGATATTCTCAATTTTTCACTAATGAACGATAATGAGATTCTTAGATGAAAGGTTATTCTTATCTTTGAATCTATGGGCTATCTAATGAATATTTGGATAGAATTGATGCTCATCCGTGAGTTGAGGAGGAGTGTCTGGTAACAATCTATTTTCCCTTAATGATGTACCTTGGGTCGGTAGGCCGAATGACACCCTCTTATGTGAAATAATGTTAATGTTAATGACCTACTATATGGGGAAGTAGGCTAAGCACCGAGTGGATATTGAATGAGATGGATTCCTATCCGGGAGTTGAGGCGGGGTATCTAGTAGCAATCTTTTAGGGTGGATACTCTTCCGTGAGTTGAGGCGGGGTATCTAGTAGCAACCTCCTTATCCCATAACTATGTGCCCACATAGGTCTATCTAGTGGATTCACTTAAGCTAAATACCGGCTTACCTTAGGCAAGCACACCAACCCTTATGATGTGGGATAGTACATCGGATTCCATGATCTATCTCTAATGGTCTATGTCAGTTAAACTCTTGTTCCCACCATGTGAGATGTGCATTATAGTTTCTTGAGAAGTTCTATAAAGTGTGGGTAGTAGTATGGGATGCTATCCATACATAGCACGAGTAGGCTTCAAGAGGGCTATAGTGAGTTCTCCTCAATGACTACTGAATGAAAGTGATTTAAATGAAGCTAATGAAGAATGTTGACTCTTATATGCTTAAATGTAAAGATGCATGTTATACTTGGACTATACTATAAGTTACTTCCTTGTCATGACTTATGTAATGTTTATGTTTCTTATGTATGAGTATTGAGTAAGGATGGAAAGGTTGAATGGTAAGTTCACTTTTGGTGACCTTGAGGTTGTACTTTAGTGTGGGTGGTGGTATGCGAAGCTACCCATACATTGCACAAAGTATAACTTGAGGGTTACTTGAGGTGAAGGCTTAATGTGAAGGTAATGGTTTATATGTGGACTATGTTCTAATATGATGAAATGACTTGCATGATGATGTGGTTGTATCTTATGCCCCTTTTGTTTATGTTCATGACAATTTATCAAAAATTGGCATATGCATGGTTTTCAACCAAAATGTTCGTTTAAGCATGATTTTTGCATGGTCATCATACTTCGTACATTTTTGTGTGCTAACCCTTATTTCTTCTATTTTCTACAAAGTGTAGGTTCCAGGAAGTGATTGAGTATCTCTCTAGTTGGAGCTTGGATTAGACTTCTTCCAAGACATCTTTTGGTATGTCCTCATAGATCAAGGACAAAGACTTTTAATGTTTCAAGTTCTTTTATGTCTTAAGACTATTGTTAAGATTTCGATTATAAAGGGTCGTGACCCTATCTTGTTTAAAGTGTTGTCTAAGATGGCCATGTGAGAGTTTAGTATTCCACTGCTTTATAAATGAGTTTTAAATTGTTGGTTTTAATAAGAAAAGTTTTAATTCCGCACTATTTTCCTTATATCAAATGTTATGAATACTATGTGGCTTGCATAAGGCTCTTCAGAGTCTTGTAAGCCGGTGATGCCTAGGGGGTGCTGTCGGGGAGTTACACTCCCTTAACCCCTAATTAATTAACCAATTAACCCCTAAGCACCTAACTTAACTAAAAGTCCAGAAATTGTGTTGACCTACGTCCATCCATCCACGGACCGTGGATGGATCTAATGCCCGTGCTGGCAAGTTGTAGGTGGAGTCTGAGGCTTCATCTTGCAGGCCTTAACATGCCTTGACCCACGACCCCCACCTACAGGGCATGGGTCCACCTACGGCCAATAGGTGGTTAAAGGTAAGTGAGTCTGCAGATTGGAGATTTGGGGTTGTCTTAAGGGTCCTCCCCAAGGACCCCTTGGGTGGTCATACCTTCACGCCCTAACCCTTAAACCCCTATTCTAAGTACATGAATCGTTTTTACGAGTTTTAACCCTCATACAATACTCCAAAACTCTTATGAAAGGCTTCAAACTGAATAGTTCAACTTGCTAGTTTTTGGGATGTTACAGCCAAACAACGCCAGACGTCCCTTCCATTCCCAGTGCTTATTATGGAGTTATGTCATCGGGCTGGAGTTCCTCGTGATGATAAGAGGGATATCAAGGTCACTCCCACATCCTCCACCGACATCCGGCGCATAGAGGCCGAGTACACACTGGATAAGGCCGATATGAATAGAGCAACTTTGGTGGATACATTGCCGAAGGTCGATATTGACTCATTACTGCCTACTACGGCCTTCGGGCCTTCAGGTACATCTACATACACTCCTTCCCAGGCCCCAGGTTCTTCTACTGCTTCCCAACCTCCTAAAGCTGCTTCAGGTACCACGACCTCTAGGCCTCCGATCACTCAGGCCATGTTCTTCAAGATGGGGCACCTAGACCATTCTGCAGATGTGCAGGCTTCTCGGCTAGAGGCCGAGGTGCCCTGGATGATTGAGAGGGCCATCACAACTGCGCTAGTACCTCTCCAAGCTACCATTGATGCTCTCACTGTGAGAGTAGTGACTTGTGAGAAAGTACAGAGGGTTACTACTAAGGTTACGACTTTGAAAGCCGAGGTTTCTGAGCTTAGGAAGGATGTGGACCATCTGAAGTCCACATACTTCACTTTGCTCTTTGGGTCAGTTGAGATCCCCGAGGATTCGAGTGCTGAGATTCTAGCCCATGATGAGGTACCTCTGGCTACAGCCAAAGATGATATTATGAAAGATGTTACTTCTGCTGAGTCTGAGGCTGAGACCGATGAGGAGCAGCTGGAGGAGCGAAATACTGTTGTATATGATGATCTGGCAAACCTAGAGTGTGCCATGATTGAGACTATTTGACATGCCTCCTTGAGGGATATTTTTATGTCAGGCTCCAGTGGAGCTAGTGTTGATGTTGCACGGGGTAGTGACGCTCATCCCCAAAGTGTGACCCCGAGCATTGATGCCCTGACAGACGAAGCGACTGTGTAGACATGATCATTTTTTACCTCCCTCTATGTTGTTTTTATTGATTGATGTTATTTTAGGTGCATTTGAGGACAACTACTTTTCTTTTGTGGGTTGGGTGAGGTATTTCCATGCCTACCTCTTGTGATGATATTTTTTTGTGCATATTGGGTTTTTGTGATCTATACTTGTCTTTTGATTTTGTTTGGATCTTGATTCTTGTGGATGTTTGAGCTTGTGGCTCCTTGTTTTCAATGGAAATGGTTTCGACCTATTTTTTTATTTTGCGCCACCCCTATTATTTGTGATTGTGGCTGTTCTATGCAAATTTGAGTATCGTTTATGATTAATATCGATGACTTGAATAATGCTCTTAATTTAAAGAAATGAATGTGCGGCTACGATGAGGCCAAATGAAGGTGCATAGACAATGTGTGAACTTTTAGCATCTCGTTGTGACTAGCCGGTTATCGAATGAGTCTCTTGTGATAAACATTGCACACTAGCTAGAAAGTGTGGAGTCTCGTTTGATATTGGTTCTAATGCCTTGTGTAATGAGATTACCTTGAACATTGTGTGTGATGACACCTAGAATTTGTCCCGTTGGTTTGGTTGACTAAGTGATGCAAGAACTTGAAATGATCTTAGGCAAAAATTTTGAAGAGTGACACAAAATGACAATATACCTCTTTTGTGGCCAACTTTGTGAGATGAGTGAACCTTGCTTGGCACATTTTGATCCTTACCCTTTTTCTTGGAAGAAACTTGAACAATTGTGACCTCTCTTTATTTCATTCACCTATAACCTTTATGAAGTGTGGCTTGTTTGAATAGCCAACTTAGGCCAAAAGCCTAAGTTGGGGGTGTGGTGAAAAGAGAAGAAAAGTCAAAAAGTGCGAAAAATCCCCCTTTGAGTAATAATTTTGATAAAGATGGAACCCATCCATGTAAAAAAAAGAGAAAAGAAGAGAAGAAAAAGAATGAAAAAGTTGTGAAATAAACTGGTCAAAGTTGAAAAAGAAATGGTGTATCTGATATTCCTTATGAAGGTGAATAATGGGGTGGATTGTGAGCATATTTGAAATGTTAAAAAAGAAAAGAAAAGTGATGTTCAGACCATACTTCATGAACATAGAAGCCACTAAGCCTAAATGATCAAACCTTAACACTTAGCCATGTTACATGCCGTGAAAAGATATTTGTGATCTTTAGTGAGCCGAAACAAATGTTGATTGGAAAATAAGGGCAAACCTATGGGTGAAGTCATGCAGATGTTCATCTTTGTGAGTGTGAGAGTTGTTTGTGATTCTGGAACTTTGAAATTGTTGAGAAATTGTGTGTGAATATGGAATCATCTTTGATGTGAGGGCCTTTGAGTATCTTTGTTGAGCTTGAACTTGCATTTGAAGGAAGTATTGTGAACTTGAGCATCTTTGGAAATGGTGAGTTATAATTTGAATCTTTGAGTGCACAACTAATCTTTGCATGAGTAGTTTGAACTTTTTTGTGAACATTCATGATTGAGTCTTATGTAGCACTATTTGAGACATCCCTTTTGAACTGCTAATCTTGAGTTTTACTTGAGGACAAGAAAAAGTTTAAGTTGGGGTGTTGATGAGTCCTACATGTCGACTCATTTAGGTCTTTGTTTTGATAGATTTAGTGTCCTCAAATGCATAATTTATGCTATAAACTGATGTTAAAGCCTTGATTTTCAGGCATATGGATTGAGGAGCAAAGCAAGGACACTAACAGGCTAAAAGGAACAAAACAAGCTGAAGAAATGAACAAGGGAGAGCCTGAAGATCACCAATAGCACTTGGCATGTTGCCGAGTGGTTAATCTCACTGCCTAAAGTGTGGAGTCTTGATTGACTTTGGTGTCAATTCCTTGTGTGATGAGGTTACTGTGAACCATGCATGATGGAACCTAGAATTTGCCCCGTTGGTCCGGTTGACTAAGTGATGTGAACTCTTGATATGATGTTAGGAAACTTTAAAAGAGTGTAAACCAATTTGACATATGCCTCTTTTGTGGCCTACCTTGTGAGTGTGTGAACCCCGTTTGAACACCCTTTTGAGCCTTAACCTTTTCTTAGAAGAAACTTGATGCAAAATGTGACCTTTCTTTATCCATTACCCATAATCCTCATGATTTGTGGTTTGTTTGAATAGCCAACTTAGGATAAAAGCCTAAGTTAGGGGTGTGGTGAAAGAAGAAGGTAAATCAAGAAGTGCAAGAAAGTCCCCTTTTGACCCATAGTATTGAGAAAAACGGAACCCCTCCATATAAAAAAAAAGAGAAAGAAAAGAAAGAAAAAGAAAAAGAACAAAAAAGTTGTGGAATAAAGGTGTGAAAAGTAAAATGAAAATGGGGTTTTCAACAATCCATGGAAAGTACATAATGAGATAACTTGTGAGCACAGATGAAAATGATGAAGAAAAGGAAAGGAAGTGTTGTTTACACCACATTTCGTGAGGACTATAGCCATTGAGCATAAATGACCATGCCTTTGCAATCAGCCCCATTACAAGCCTTAAAAAGACCTTTTTGATCTTGAGTGAGCTAAAGCAAATGTTGATTGGAAAATACAGGCAAACCTATGGGTAAAAGCATGCATTGTAACCATCTTTGTGAGTGTGAGCGTTGCATTTGATTCCGTAGCTTTAAATTGTGAACCATTGTGTGTGAATATGGAATCATCCTTTGTGTGAGGGCATTTGAATACCTTTGTTGAGCTTGAAGTTGCATTTGAAGCGAGTATTGTGAGCTTTAGATTCTTTGATAATGGTTAATCACAACTTGAATCTTTGAGTGCACAATTGATCCTTGGATGAGTAAGTTGAGTCTTTTTGTGTGCATTCATGATTGAGTCTTGTGTAGCACTGTTTGAGACATCCTTTTTGAAACTGCCAAACTTGAGTTTACTTTAGGACAAGCAAAAGTTTATGTTGGGGGTGTTGATGAGTCCACGATTTGGACTCATTTAGGGCTTATTTTAATAGATATAGTGTCCTCAAATGCATGTTTTGTGGCAATAACTGATGTAAATCGTTGAGTTTTAGGTATTTAGGTTGAGGAGCAAAGCATGGACACTAACAAGCAAAAAGGAACAAGGCAGCTAAAAGAACAAAGAAAAGAAGGCCTGAGGATCGCCTAACCCATTAGGCGAGTCGCCAAATGGCCATGCTCTTGCCTAATGTTCCAGTGTGTTAAGCCTTGAAGGAGCAAATCAAGTCGGCAATAGAAAAAAACAATCAGCGTGTCGTCGAACGGTTCCGCGATGCAGAGCCTAATCACCCAAAGTTATAGAGCTTGAAGTGCTGAAGGCCAAAGAGAATAGGTGATAGGAATGACCAAAGGGCGGATCGCCGAGTGGATCGGCGATTCTGATTTATTTCACCGAATGGTCCTCCGCAACACATTTTCTGAAAAATATAAATACTAGTTTGAATTTTTATCTTGTATGCAATGTTTCATATCAGACATTTAGTTTTTCATGTAAAAGTTCTTAGAGTTGAGACAATATTTCCTTAGGTTTTTGAAGATTTGAAGACTTCCAATTCCAAGAAATTGGAAGTGAGTGTTGAAGATTCTTCATCGTAGACTTGTTTCAAGTGAATATAAATCGTACCCAGTTGATGTTAATGCGATTTGGTATCGATTTCATCTCTTTTTCTATAACTAGCTAAAATCCCAATTCTTGGGGTGTGATATTGTGAATATGGGTTGAGTTAATTGTTGGGTATTGTTAATTGATAGTCTATTTGTTGTTTAAAGGTGATTTCATTCAGTAATTGTGGTTGAATTTAATGGATTGTAGTTTCAAATACAATCTTAACTTCGTGTTTTTGGCTTGCTCGAGAGAGAGGTTTTAAAAGCAAAATTACTGAATCGATGGTCTGTGGGTATCGGATTGTCGTGGGTTCAGATCGAGAGAGTGAATCCTAAACCCTTTTCCACACATTCTGCTCGAGAGAGTGAATCCTAAACCCTTTTCCACACATTCAACTCGAGAGAGTGAATGTACTAAAGCGGAGGTTGTGCTTAATTGCTGCTGATTGGTGTTTGAGAGAAACCAATTTGATTCGGGGTAAGTTGCTCGAGAGAAAGCTTATCCCCACTAAAGTCTAGCTTATTCACCCATTTACAACTATTTACTATTAATTACAATCACCCGGTTGTTTAACTTATCCCATAATCCATTCACATCCCAAGAATCCTTTCTCCATACTTGTTATTTTAATATTATTCGTTGTTTTAGTTGATAATTGATTATAAACCCCTTTTTTTATTTTTGACACTTGTGTCACCCCAAACTTGCATTATGTTTTTCTTCGCTAATATTTATAGCTATGACTGATCGAGCGCATTCGCGCTTAACTATTGAATTTTAATACCACTCCCTGTGGGAACGTTCCAAACCCTTGGTTGGGTTATATTACTTCTCACGATCATTGGCACTTAATATTGGATAAGTATCCTGATACGTAAATCAGGGGTGCTCCCGTGTTGTTTGTTAGAATGAAAGATGGGTCTTTTCGTATGTGCATGGATTATCGTCAGTTGAACAAACTGACCATTAAAAACAAGTTTCTTCTTCCAAGGATAGATGATTTGTTTGATCAATTACAAGGGGCAAGTTACTTTTCAAAAATTGATCTTAGATCGGGTTATCACCAACTAAGTGCGAGAGATGACGATATTCCAAATACGGCTTTTAGGACCCGCTATGGTCATTATGAGTTCTTGGTAATGTCAATTGGGTTTACTAATGCTCTGGCGGCATTCATGGACTTGATGAATAGGGTGTTTAGACAATACCTTGACATGTTTGTGATTTTATTCAGTGATGACATTTTGATCTATTCAAGGAGTGAGAATGAGCATGTTGACCATTTGAGAATGGTATTGCAAGTTCTTAAGGACCATCAACTTTTTGCAAAATTTAGCAAGTGTGAATTTTGGTTAAGGTCTGTAGAATTTCTTGGTCATATTGTGTCTAGTAGGGGTATTGAGGTATATCCTAAGAAGACAGATGCGGTCAAGAGTTGGCCAAGACCTCTAACTCATTTGGACATTAGAAGATTTTTGGGTTTGGCCGGTTATTATAGAAGATTTATTAAGGGATTATCTTCCATTGCATCTTCGGTGACTGCTTTGACTCAAAATAAGGCTAAGTTCATTTGGTTGGAAGCTTGTGAAAAAAGATTCCAAGAGTTGAAAGATAGACTTACTTCCACTCCGATAACTTTACCGAAAGGTACAAATGGTTTTATGGTATATTCTGATGCCTCTAGGGTTGGGTTGGGATGTGTAATTATGAAAAATGGTATGGTGATTGCCTATGCTTCAAGCAGCTTAAAGTCCGTGACAAGAATTATCCTACCCATGAGCTTGAGTTAGCGGCGGTTGTTTTTGCCTTAAAGATATGAAGGCATTATCTATATAGAGTTCATGTTGATGTGTTTACCGATCAAAAGAGTTTAGAATATATGTTTAGTCAAAAGGATTTGAATCTTCGCCAAAGGAGGTGGCTTGAATTATTGAAGGATTATGACATGAGTGTTTTCTTTCACTCTGCCAAGGCAAATGTGGTAGCGGATGCTCTTAGTAGATTGTCTATGGGAAGTGTTGCTCATGTGGATGATGCTAAGAAAGAGTTGGTTCGGGATGCTCATAGGTCGGCCCGATTATTTGTTTAATTAGTGGATTCCACCAAGGGTGGTGTGATGATTCACAATGGGTCTGAATCAACTTTTGTGGCGGATGTGAAATCTAAGCAAGGCCTTGATCCTATTTTGGTTGAACTGAAAGAGGCGGTACTTAAGAAATCTGTAGAGGCTTTCTCCCAAGGGTGATATGGTGTACTTAGATACCAAGGACGTTTATTCGTTCCTAATGTTGATGACTTGAGAGAAAAAATCTCTGGGAAGCTCATAGTTCTCGATATTCTATTCTCCCGGGAGCCACCAAGATGCATCATGACTTGCGGGAGGTCTATTGGTGGA
>JAJOOS010036335.1:0-16875 GCA_029582725.1 Solanum chiquidenum | reverse complement strand
CGAAGCACATTTTTAAGAACTTTTTGGGTCAAATTCAAATATAATCATTTCATTAAGTTCTCGACTCCAAACTCACATATGAGGCTCTAGTTTCACTCTATCATTTTCCGAGTCGTTACAATAACATTACCTCGCAGCATCAACACACAACCTAAGCCGATTCGTGATGCATCACAATAGATCACATAACTTTCTGAACCATCTGGTAGTCAAAATGGGAGTTGTAGTCATCCTAGTTTTCACTTCTCAGAAGCTTTTCTCACACTCATCTGACTACTGAAACTTAACCTATTTATGAGTCAACTTGGTCAATAGGGAAGCTATGGATGAAAATCCTTCTACAAATCTCTAGAAATAACTAGCTAAACCCAAGAAACTTCTGATATTTATTGGACAGGTGGGTCTGGGCCATTGCTTCACTACCTCTATTTTATGAGAATCCACTCAGATCCCTTCGCTAGATACCACATGACCAAGGAAAGCAACTGATTTTAACCAAAACTCACATTTGCTAAACTTAGTGATAACAAGCAATCTTTGAGAGTTTGCAGAACAACTCTCAAATGAGTCGCATGCTCCCCCTCATTTCTAAAGTAAATGAGGATATCATCAATAAAGATGATAACGAACAAATCCAAATACTGCTTGAACACTCTATTCAATAAATCCATAAAATTTGCAGGAGCATTGATTAGTCCAAATGACATGACTACAAATTCATAATGATCATACCTAGTTCTAAATGATATTTTCAAGATGTCACTATCTCTAACTCTGAGCTGATGATAACCGTATTTGAGGTCTATCTTCGAAAAATAACTAACACCCTCAAGTTGGTCGAACAAGTCATCAATCTTGGGGATAGGGTATTTGTTCTTGATTGTGACCTTGTGCAACTGCCGATAGTCAATGCATATTATGAGAGAACCGTCCTCTTTTTCAAGAACAACACTGGAGCACACCATGGAGAGATAATAGGTTTGATAAAGCCCATATCTAAAAGGTCTTTCAATTGTTCTTTCAATTTATTAAGCTCAGTTGAAGCCATTTTGTAAGGAGGAATCGAAATTGGTTGGGTATCTGGAAAGAGATCTATTCTGAGGTCGATTTCCCTTTCAGGATAACTCTGTGAAGATCTCATAGAAACACATATGGGAACTCATTTACTATCGGGACTGACTCAAGAGTTGGGGTTTTGGAGTTTTAATCCATAACCTGAACAAGATGATAGACATACCGTTTGTAAATCATTTTTCTGGCCTTAAGGTAAGAGATAAATCGACCCATATGCACTGAGCTACTACCCTTCAACTCTAAGACTGGCTGGTTTGGATACTGAAACTAAACATTCATAGTTCTACAATCGACTGATGCATAACAAGAATGTAACCGATCCATGCCTAGAATGATATCCAAACCTACCATTTCTAACTTTACAAGATCTGCTGAGGTGACTTTCTGAGAGACTGTGACAGGGAAATTTATGTATACCCGTATAGCTATATCTGGGTCACCAACTGGAATAGAGACTAAAAAGGCTTCTGAAATAGTTTATGGACTGACACCGAAGTTTACTGTTGTATAAGGAGTTACAAAAGACAAAGTAGCCCATGGATCTAACAATGCATAAAAATATAAATGAAAGACTCGTAACGTACCAGTGACCATGTAAGGAGAGTATTCCTGGTCCTGGCGAGCCTTGAGAGCATACAACCTATTTTAGCGCAGACCACCACCTGTACAAGATGAAGCACCCCTTTGAATTGGGTGAACTGCTAGTGCTACTGGAGCTGTAGACTGAGCCCCAGTGTTGTTACCTCCTTGCCCCTGCTGCCTGGTGATACACCGTGAGTTTACGATATTTTTAATACATTTCACTTAAGAGTTGTATGTATCTAGGGCCATTTTGTATTAGAAATTATGTGTTTTGTATCATGTTTGCACGAAATACGCTTGGACGTGATAAAGTGAGATGAAAACTAAAAATCTACAGAATTGGCCACCCACAAAGGGACCTACAGACTATAGGTCCTACGACGGTTCGTAGATGGGGAGTGTAGAATGGAGCATCAGGGAAGTCTGACCAAATGTGGAACAACGAAGCAACCTATGTACCGTAGGTCGACCTACGGGCCGTCCTGCACGTCCATAGAAGGGGTTCAGAGAGT
The DNA here is from genome assembly GCA_029582725.1 of Solanum chiquidenum. Lineage (NCBI taxonomy): Eukaryota > Viridiplantae > Streptophyta > Magnoliopsida > Solanales > Solanaceae > Solanum > Solanum chiquidenum. Next base: position 14,707 of record JAJOOS010036335.1, on the reverse strand, counting down.
TGAAGTTCCAGTACGTGATGAAAATCCTAAGTCTGGACCCACGAAAGAGGACCCACAGACCGTAGGTCAACCTACGGTCCGTCCTGCACATACGTAAGTGATGAACTTGGAGATGAATGTTCCAGGCCTTGAAAAAAAAGTCTAAGTGTTGACCTAAGGAGGGGAACGTAGGTCGACCCACGGTCTGTAGGTCAAATCATCGATCAAAGTCCCGTCCAGAAAATTTATTTCATTATTTCATTTCCTTTTTGTTTAGGACAAGTTTTTCTATAAAAAAGGTATGTAAACCTCATTTGTAGGGGTAGGACATTAATGTTTACTTTTAGTTCTTGATATTTTCTTGAGAATTAACTTGCAAACTTTAGCAATTTGATTTCTGGATTTTTGATTTATAAGAGTTTTTGTTTGAATTTGAATTGGAGATTATGGGTTTCTTCTACTCTATGCGTAACTTCATGAGTTCTTCTTGTACAAACATGAATTGTGTTCTTTCAAGCATGAGTAGCTAAATCCACAACTAGGGTTGTGGGAACCATGAGCAATTAAAAAAAGTATGAGCAATAACTAAGTAATTCTTCAGTAGTGTTGATGCATGCATTGGTACTTTTTTCTCTTGGAAGTCTTTTTAATTAGTGCACGTGTTAGAACTCGCCTTGTTGCTACTTGCCGGACAAAGGAGGTAGTTAATAAGAAAATAATTATCACAAGAGATTTAGTGTGATCCTATCTAATGTCAATTGGTGCGAGGGTGAAAACTAAGCCATATATTGATGTGATGTCTAATATGAGGTAAAGGTAAGGGTTAGTAAATTATACATACTCAGCCGGACGAAGGTGCAGAGTGAAATTCCCTATTTGGAGGACCAATCACTTAGGGATACATATCTTACCATTTTCCATGTGATACACTAGGCAAGGATTACTATTATTAGGCTTACCACGTTAGGAGATTATGGGGAACATATACATTCTAGTTTCTCTCCTCATTGATAATAACAAAGTTCAAATCTTGCTTACTTGTTACTTAACAACACTTAGTTATTTGTTTCACAAAAAACCCCCCCTTTACTTACTTGTCTCGGAAATAAGTTGACTAAACAAATATAATAGTGACTTAAGTTTAAGTCTAAGCCATATTCCTCGTGGAATCGACCCCAACCTACAAGTTGGGTTCCTTATTTGACAACGATCGCTTATACTTATTTAGGGAGGTGTAATTTGAGCGTATCAAATTTTGGCGCCGCTACTGGGGAATAAGGCTTTTAGATTAAGTTTAACTATATTATTAAACTTTAGTCAATTATTTCCTAATTTTATGTTTATTTTTGTTTTTGTTTCCTATAGGTTTCTACTCTAGTGTATGCCAAGTACACAGAGTCGAGGCGAACCATTGAACCTATACGATCCAGAGTTGAGCAGAACTTTGAGAAGGATGAATAATCAACGGGTTCAAGTCAATCCAATCGGAGGGAATCTAGATGATGGATTTGAGTTGCATCCTACTGCGGTTGTTAATGTACACACTCAAGATCATGGTGATAATCTACTTGGAGATGCATTGAGGGTGCATAATCCACCAGAACCAAGGCTACATGATAACTACAAGGTCGAGTTCAATACTGCAGAATCAGAAGGAACCATTGTTCTCCCTCCACTACCTCCAAAAAATACATTTATAGTGACTAGCAGTCTGATGCAGATGCTTACTGCGAGGGCGTTGTCTTATGGTATGGCTTCGGAAGATCCACATGGGGACATGGCCAGGTTGAGATGTGTTTGCAAGAGTTGTGTAGGGCGACCAAAGTTGGATATAAATGTCATAGAGTTGAGAGTTTTCCCTCTATCATTGTCTGGAGATGCTGCAGTCTGGTTTTCTGAGCTTCCATATAACTCAATCCATATATGGGACCAATTGAACAAGGTGTTCATGGCAAAGTATTTCCCATTGTCTAAGAAGCTGAACCACAAAGACAAGCTTTAAAACTTCGTGGCATTACGTGGAGAATTTTTGTGTAGTTCGTGGTATAGGTTCACTGCATTCATAAGAATTGTTCCAAATCACTGCATTGATGATGAGTCACTAAAAAAGTATTTCTATAGAGGGAAGGATGACAACGGTAAGGCTGTAATTGACACTATTGTTGTAGGATCATATGGTGAGTGCACTTTTGAGGATATCGCTGAGAAATTGGAGAAGATTTCCTGAAATAATAAAGTATGGAGCACTAGAAAGTTAGATACCGGAAGAAACACTTTTGCAGTTCAAGCTGCACCTAGTCAATCTGCCAATGACATTCATGAGGAGATGGCCCAGATGAGGACAGAACTTGGGTTGGTGTTGAAACATGTGAGGGGAGATGTAGAAAAGGTCAATATGGTGAATTACATGACTAGAACTCCACCACCACCGGTTGAGTAATGCTACTATAAGGAGGATGCTTACATGGCGAATGATCAGACGGGGAATTTCTGAGTCAATGCCCAAGGTTCCAACTCAGATAATTGGCAACAAGGGCAAGGAAACCAAGGTTGTAAGTATGCCAACTACAACTAAGAGGGTAACTATGTCAGGGATTAGAACTACAATCGCGACAACAACTACAATCGCAAAAACTATGGAAACAGAAATGAAAGGGTTGGGCCTTATGTTCCTCCTGCAAATCGGGAATCTAGAAATACGGAAGTTGGGGGTAGTATGTCACGTATTGAGTATATGATGGAGAAGATGATGAAGAGGTTTGTACGATAGATGAGAATATGAAAGAGATACAAAACAACTTGTCTGGAATTGGTCAAAAAGTTGATGCCCATGCAGTGTCGATCAAGCAACTTGAGCAGCAAATGAACCAGTTGTCCACTATATTAAACCCTCGTCAGCCTGGCACACTTCCTAGTAACACCATCCAAAATCTGAAGAATGATGGGCATTGTATGACAGTCACTACTCGAGGGGGTTAACAGACCATTGATCCACCTATGCGGTCTGAGGTTGAAAAAGATGATGATGAGATTGAAGTTACTAGAGAGTGTAAGAATGCTACAGAGAAGGAAGCAGAGATAACTCAAAAATTTGTCCCCATGCCTAGACCTCCACCTCCATTCCCACAGAGATTGTTAAAGAAGAATGAAGAAGAGAAATACCACAGAATTATTACTATGTTGAAACAACTTTCCATCATTGTTCCATTGATAGAAGCTTTGGAGAAAATTCCTGGATATGCAAAATTTATGAAAGATTTGGTGACTAAGACGAGATCTGTCAGTTTTGAAGATGATAATAGGTTGCAACATTGTAGTGCTATTGTTACTAGGTCACTTATACAGAAGAAAAAGGATCCTGGTGCTTTCACTATTCCCTCTACCATCTGGTTGTTGCATTTTGTGAAGGCATTGTGTGATTTGGGTGTTAGTATTAATCTGATACCATTGTCTATTTTAAAAAATGGGTTTAGGGGCTCCAAAACCGATTGCGATGTGATTACTCATGGCCGATAGAACTGTGAAGAGGCCCATTGGTGTTCTCCAAGATGTACCTGTGAAGGTGGAGTTGTTTATTTTTCCGACGGATTTTGTGATACTTGATTGAGGTTCCCATCATCCTAGGGAGACCATTTTTTCCTATTAGGTGTGCCTTAGTCGATATGGAGAAAGGAAAGATAAAGTTCCAATTGAATAGTAAAGAGGTAACTTTTAATATTTGTAGGTCCATGAAGTAGGAAAATGATCTCAAGTCTGTGCCAGTGGTGAATCATTTTGTGGAGCAAGGTTCTGATGTGTCTACTGAAGAGAGGTTGGGTGTTGATGCACTTGCAGCAGTAATGATGAATTTTGAGGGTGATTGTATTGAAGACTATGATGAATTAGTTGTCTCACTTGATAGGTTCGAATTGCGTTCCAAACCAAAGGAATTGGAGTTAGATATACAGAATCACGACTCTCCACCCGCAAAACCGTCCATTGAAGAGGCTCTAAAATTGGAGCTCAAGGCTCTACCATTGCATTTGAGGTATGTATTCTTGGGGAGAGATGGTACTTTACTGGTCATCATTGCGACCGATTTGAATTCAGTACAAGTTGAGGCATTGGTTTCTGTGTTGAAGAGGTTCAAGCAGGCTATTGGGTGGATTATTGCGGACATTATTGGGATTCCTCCTGGTATTTGTTCTAAAAAAATCCAACTCATGCCGGATCACAAGCCTAGTATTGAGCACCAAAGGAGACTAAATCCGCCTATGCAAGAGGTAGTGAAAAAGTAAATCATCAAGTGGTTGGATGTTGGAGTCATTTATCCCATTGCAGATAGTAGTTGGGTTTGTCTTTTTCAGTGTGTGCCCAAGAAAGGTGGGATTATTGTGGTTCCTAATGCAAAAAATCAGCTTGTTTCGATGCGGCTAGTGACTGGATGGAAAGTATGCATGGACTATCAGAAATTGAATGCTTGGATAGAAAAGGACTACTTCCCTATGTCGTTCATGGATCAGATGTTGGACCGCCTTGATGGTAAGGGTTGGTATAGGTTTCTTGATGGTTATTCGAGTTACAATCAGATATCTATTGCTCCGGTAGACCAAGAGAAGACCACCTTCACTTGTCCTTATGGGACTTTTTCCTTCAAACGAATGCCATTTTGGTTGTGTAATGCTCCAGCTAACTTTCAGCGCTGCATGATGTCGATATTTTTCGGATATGGTGGAGGACACTATTGAGGTATTTATGGATGATTTCTCTGAGGTAGGTGACTCATTTGATGGTTGTCTGATGCATTTGGCCGAGGTACTGAAATGGTGTGAAGAGTGCAATCTTGTGCTCAATTGGGAAAAATGCCACTTCATGGTGAAGGAGGGGATCATTCTGGGTCATCAAATTTCTAAGAAGGGTATTGAGGTTGATAGAGCTAATATCGAGGTAATATAAAATATTCCACCACCTATCTCTGTTAAAGGTGTAAAAGGTTTTCTTGGGCATGCAGGCTTTTATAGGAGGTTCATAAAGGATTTCTTCAAAATTGCACACCCATTGTGAAAATTGCTGGAAAAGGAGTGTAAGTTTTATTTTGATGATGCTTGTATGAGAGTATTTGGAGAGTTGAAAGCAAAGCTAGTTTCCGTACCTATCATTATTTCACCAGATTGGGGACAACCATTTGAAGTGATGTGTGATGCGAGTGGAGTGGCGCTTAGTGTATTATTGGGAAAAAAGCGAGAGAAGATTCTTCATTCTATTTACTATGCCAACAAAAGATCTAAATGTGGCTCAAAAGAACTATACAGTGACTGAACATGAACTCCTTGCTGTAGTTTTTGCATTCGGGAAATTTCGGTCCTACTTTCTTGGTACTAAGGTCATATGGCATAATGACCATTCTACATTGAGGTATCTGATGGCTAAAATGATGCAAAACCAAGGTTGATTAGATGGGTGTTGTTACTGCAAGAGTTTGATTTTGAGGTGAATGACAGAAAAGGGACAGAAAATCAAGTTGCCGATCATTTGTCCAGATTAGAGGAGGAAGCTATGCTCAAGCTAGGAGATGGGGCTGAAATTAATGATGCTTTTCAAGATGAATAAGTATTTTCTGCTTCTCATGATCTTATTCCTTGGTTCACAGAATTTGCTAACTACTTGGCAAGTGATCTGGTTCCATCATATTTGTCTTTTCACCAATGCGAAAAGATTATGCAGGATGTGAAGAAGTTCTTTTGGGATGAGCCTTACTTGTTCCATATTTGTGTTGATAGAATTATTCGTCGTTGTGTGCCTGAGGTTGAGATGATGAGTATACTAGAGGCGTGTCATTCTTTGCCTGTTGGTCGGAATCATTGTGGTATTCAGACTGCTTATAAATTTTTTTGTAGTGTGGGTATTACTAGCCTACCATCCATTAACATGCTCACGATTTCACCAAGTCTTGTGATTGTTGCCAAAGAGAAGGAGGAATTTGAAAGAGGCAAGAGCTTCATATGAATCCGATATTGGAGATTGAGTTGTTTGATGTATGGGGTCTTGACTTTATGGGTCCATTTGTAAGTTCACATGGGATGAAGTATATTCTTGTTGCGGTTGATTATGTGTCGAAATGGGTGGAAGCAATTGCACTTTCAAACAATGAAGGGAAAAGCGTCACTGCATTCCTGAAAAGTATCTTTTCCAGATTTGGTACACCTAGGGCAATTATCAGCGATGGAGGTTCCCACTTTTGTAATAAGTTGTTCAAGGCGTTGCTAGAGAAATATGGAGTCCGTCACAATGTAGCCACTCCTTACTATCCGCAGTCTAGTAGGAAAGTTGAAGTGTCCAACAGAGAGATAAAGCAAATCATTGCTCAGACTGTGAATGCAAATAGAAGTGATTGGTCAAGGATGCTTGATGATTCTCTATGGGCTTATCGCACTGCATTCAATATTCCCATAGGTATGTCCCTCTACCAACTTGTATATGGGAAGTCTTGCCATTTGCCGGTAGAGCTAGAGGATAAGGCTATGTGGGAGCTAAAGAAGTTGAATTTGGATTGGGGCGCCGCATCGAGTCAAAGAGTGAATGACATGAATGAGCTTTATGAGTTTCGCCTAAAAGCTTATGAAAGGTTAGCCTTGTACAAGGAGAAGATGAAGAAGTATCATGATCAAAAGATTGAAAAGCGTGAATTTTTTGTGGGTGATCTGGTGCTTCTATTCAACTCAAGGTTACACTTGTTTCCTGGCAAGCTCAAGTCTATGTGGACCGGGACATTCATAGTCACTCAAGTGTTTCCACATGGAGCGGTCGAGCACGAGAAAAAGAAGGGAACAAGGTTCAAGGTGAAACGGCCAAAGGATCAAAGTTTACATGGGGAAGTTGGAGAGTGTGAAAGAAGTGATTGAGGCCTATTACCTTGATGAAGTCTGATTAATCAAGGGGCGCGCGTCGTGCCACGACGTTAAATCAAGCACTGCTTGGGAGGCAATCCAAGATGTACAATCTAGCCAACTATAGGTTTTTCTTTTCGATTTAGGAGATTCTTCTGTTATTTTAATTTATGTAACTCTTTAGATAGGTGTTTTATTTTTGTATTAGTGCTGGCTAGATATAGACTAGGGTCCGTGTCTAAAAAGTGTCCAGAAAATGTAAAAATAAAGTCCTAATGGTTGCTACGTGTGCAGGGATGAATTACTGAATCTACAGAAAAAAGGTTGTGCAGAGGTCTACGGACCCCATAGACGGTCTGTGGGTCCATCCACAGACCGTGAATGGTGACTTTAGATCCCTAGGTAAGTTTTCTAATAATCTAAGTGTAAGAGTGACCTACGGGCCGGACCTACGGTCCGTCGACGGGGTCTCGTGGGTCCAAACATAGGGTTCTGCCGTCCCGACCCGAACACCTTATAAAATGAAAATCTCGCATTTTTAATTCATTTCCTATATTCAAAACTCCTTCCAAACCATTTTTAACCCTTTCCTCTCCCACAATCACTCCATTTAACTCCCATATCCCATAGATCATTCCCTATTCACTTCCCTAAATTCCCATATCACTCTTATCTCTTCAAAGTTCCTCATCTCCATTTCCCAGCAATTCCATAGTCTAGGTTCGGTGTCAAAGGCTTGTCAAAGGGTCTAGAAGTTCATTGCATCATCACACTCACCCACTTTGATTGCTTGAAAGGTAAAAGACTTCACCCTAACTTTGAATTCACTGTTCATTGTTGTACTAAGAAGTCACGAAGTTAGAACTTGACCTTGGGTTGTTAGGGTTGTTAATTGGAGAGTTAAATGTTGAATTGACTGCTAGAATACCCCTTGGTATGATAGTATGTAAGTGTGTAGGTTATTAAAACTGACTGAATCAAGGTAAAAGGTCTAAATGGAAGTTTTGATCTAGGGTAACTAGTTCGATATTCTAAAAAGTCAAAATTGTGCGTAATCGGAACCCTAAGGATGACAAACTACCATATATTATGTTGAAATGCATAATTAGACCTAGGTTGATCAATTTGTGTTGAAATAATGAGTACAAAATTAGGCATATTTGAAACCTGGCACAGACCTAACCTACGAGACGCCGTCCTTGGACCATAGGTCAGGTCCGTGGGTCTGTTGCACATGAAATAATCATTAATTGTGGAACCACGGAGGTGGACTACAGTCCGTCGTTCCATCAACGGACCATTCAACACTTATGTGGTTCACATTAGAGACCCAACTTTTGGGTACTTTGACCTACAGAGGGGACCTACGGACCGTAGGTCCAACCACGAACCATAGGTACCCACCGTGGGTCCACAGTTCAGCTACTGCCCAAAAAAAATTTGGTTTTTGTTTTGATTCGTTTCTTGTTCTAAAAAAAATTTTGAGTGTCTTATTTGCTTGTTTTGGTACTAACTAAGTTTCTACTTGTTCTTTGGCCCCCAAGCAAGCTTCGTCGTACGCCGCAAAAAGTAAATCAAAATATGTGGCACCTTCCTTGCGGCTGATCGATGAGGATACTAATGTGGAGACTGATGTTGAGTACGTTTCACCACTGACCAGGACATCCCCCACTGCTCCACGCACAATACGGCAGTGAGACCGACAGGTGAGAAATGACATGGACACTTTCCTTTAGTATGATGAGGGGGCCACACCGATCGGATCACCGACTGGCTCTAAGTCTGCATCTGGCTCCGGCTCCAGTTCTAATGGTATGACCACCTCATCTTCGCAGCTTGATAGTGCGGGTGATATTCAAGTGCCCCCTACTACATATCATGCACCAATTTCTTAGGAGCCCAATTGATGATTTGTGAGTTGCCAGTATCAAATATAAAGAGACTCCCGCATGTTGAATGAGAAGGAGAAGATGGCCCGACTAGTCACTGAGAAGTGTCGAGCTCTCACATGTAGCCTGCACACTGCTCCAGTCATTGAGACGCTCTTTCATAGACACAGGTGCAAGTTGATGGCCCTGCCCCTAGGCACGTACAGTGAGGAGATCGCTAGGGGGATAGGTGTTGGCGCCTCTAGCCGCATGAGCACTACTGATGGTGCCTTGAGAGTTGATGCTAGTACCACTGAGATTGCTGAGAGAGTAGATAGGAGCGCTATTGATAGCGTTTCATGTATTGATCCAGCGGGTTGCGGGAAACCAGATCCACTCGCTTCTTGAGTGGTCTTCGATGCAATGCGCCCTAGGTTTGCTTCACCCGATCCTTTGTCTTTTACTCTTTATGCATTAGGGACAATTGCACTCTTTTTTGTTCGGTGTGTGGTAAATGGATTGTGAGTGATAGGGTGAAGTCTTAGTAACTCAACTCATAATCCTCTCTTGGGTTTTCTTTCCTGTGTTCTTTTATCCCAAGAGACTGTGTTAATTTCTGTTGAACTGGCATGTTTAGGAATGTATGTGTAGAAGTAAGTAGAAAAATGAAAGCATGATGGCATGAAAAGCATGAGAAAAATGATCCCTGTCCAAAAATGTTGAATTGTGCTAGATCTTTAGTCTTGATGAGTTGAATGTGTTGGATCTCAATGTGACATGATAAGAACCGATTTGACCTCATGGCTTAAGCTAAAACTTGAACTGGGTATTCTGATATTCTGATAATGAAACAATGTGCCAAGAGTGCGTGAGAAACGTTGAATGTTCAGACAGTTTGTGCCAATCTAGAACTCACCCCGTTGGTCTTGCTAAGATGATCTAGGCTAGAAGTTGGAAAGGGATCATAGGCCCTTGTTCAAATTAATCCACTTAAGCCTAAAAAGATCCAACCAAATACAATCAATGTTCCCTTTCATCCAAATATTTGAGCCTAAAATAGACCTTTTCTTTTGATTCACCTAACTCACCTTCCCTAAAATAAGTATTTTGGCCCCGGTCCCTCCTTGGACATGTGCACCTTGACTTAGGCCAAAAGCCTAAGTTGAGGGTGGCTAATGCAAAAGGTTACCTCAATCTTGGCCCTGGTCCTACATCGGATATTGTGCACCTCAACTAATGTAAAATCTATAAGTTGAGGGTGGCTATGAAAGAGGAAACTGAAAGAAAAATTTTTATGAAAAGAGTTTTGTGTTGAAAAGAGAAAAAGAAAACATAGAAGAAGATGTGACTTTGTGCAAAAGAAGCAAAAATATGATAAATAAAATTGCTGAAAAATAAAGAAAAATAAAGTGAAAGAAAAAGAAGAAAGTGAAAAATAAGAGCCACAAAGTCAAAAGTCACATCCATGTTAAAAGGAGTCAAGGGGAAGAAAGTAAAATCAAAGGATGTCAAAAATAGGTTGAGAAAAGAGGTAAAAAGACAATGTAATGTGAAGGAGGGTATAAAGCCACTAAAAAGTACCCAAATTTACAACACCTGACCTGAGCCGACGTTACAAGCTAAGAAAGTCCTATAGTGATCCTAGCAACTAGTTTGGAGAGTCTAAGTAGTGAAAATGAGGGCAAGCCTATTGTATTGAGCACTAACTGTACTTGAAGTCACTTCTAAGCATGTGTGCTGAATGAATCCTAAAACTCAAAATTCACATCTTCTATGTGAAAATGATTTCATTTGAAGTGAGAGCACTAGTTACATTGTCGGAAAGGTGGTACCTTAGTGATTGTGAAAAAGTGTATGTTGTGTTGTCTATTGGTCTATCTTTGTCATATCCTGATCTGCATGAGTTAGGTTGTTGAGTCTAAGAGAAAAAGATTGGCACTAAGAAAATGGAATGGATTGAGATGGCCATGTGATTGCTTGAGTTTGTATGGCTGCTTCTACACAAGTGTCGTTTAGAGTGTTAGTGTGTCTCTTGAGGGCAAACAACATGTTTAAGTTGAGGGTGATGATATACCATGATTTTACGATATTTTTAATACATTTCACTTAATAGTTTTGTGTGTCTAGGGCCATTTTGTATTGGAAATAATTTGTTTTGTATCATGTATGCATGAAATAGTCTTGGACGTGGTAAAGTTAGATGACCGCTGAAAATCTACAGAATTGGCCACCCACGGAGGGACCTACGGACCGTAAGTCCTATGACAATTCGTAGATGGTGAGCGTAGAAGGGAGCTTTAGGGAAGTCTGACCAAGTATGGAAAGCCGAAGTAGCCTACCGATCGTAGGTCGACCTACGGGCCATCCTGCACGTCAGTAGAAGGGGTTCAGAGAGTTAAAGTTCCTATACCTGATGAAAATCCTAAGTGTGGAGCCATAAAAGAGGAACCGCGGACCGTAGTGCATGTTCGTCAGTGATGAACTGCAGTTGAAGGTTCTAGGCCTTGCAGAAAAAGTCTAAGTGTTGATCTACGGAGGGGACCTATGGACCGTAGGTCGACTCACGGTCCGTAGGTTCAATGGTCGATCAAAGTCGAGTCCAGAAAGTTTATTTCCTTATTTTGTTTCCTTTTTTTTAGGACAACTTTTTCTATAAAGAGGGTATGTAAACCCCGTTTTTGGGGGTTAGACATTATTGTTTACTTTTAGTTCTTGAAATTTTCTTGGGAATTAACTCGCACACTTTAGCAATTTGATTTCCGGATTTTGATTTATAATATTTTTGCTTTGTATTTCAATTGTAGATTACAGGTTTCTTCTACTCAATACGTAAGTTCATGAATTCTTCTTCTACAAACATGAATTGTGTTCTTTCGAGCAGGAGTAGCTAAATCTATAACTAGGGTTGTGGGAAACATGAGCAATTAACAACATATGAATAATAAGTAAGTAATTCTGTAATAGTGTTCATGCATGCATTGGTAATTTTTTCGCTTAGAAGTCTTTTTAAAGAGTGCATGCACTAGAACTCCTCTTTTTGCACCAAGAAGGTAGTTAATAAGAAAAGAATTATCAACAAAAATTTAATGTGATACTATCTAATAGTCTAATGTCAATTGGTGCGAGGGTGAAAACTAAGCCATACATTGATGTGTTTTCTAATCTGAGGTAAAGGTAAGGGTTAGTAAAGTATACACAGGTAGCTGGACCAAGGTGCAGAGTGAAATTCCCTATTTGGAGGACCAATCACCTAGGGATACATATCTTACCACTTTACATGTGATACACTAGGAAATAATTACTATTATTAGGCTTATCGCGTTAAGAGCTTATGGGGAACACATACACCCTAGTTTTTCTCTCTCATTGATAATAACAAAGTTTGAATCTTGCTTACCTGTTACCTAACAACACTCAGTTATTTGTTTCACAAAAAACCCTCCTTTACTTACTTGTCTCGGAAATTAGTTGACTAAATGAATATAATAGTGAGTTAAGTTTAAGTTTAAACCATATTCCTCGTGGGATCGACCCCAACCTACAAGTTGGGTTCTTTATTTGACAACGATTGCTTATACTTCTTCAAGGAGGTGTAATTTAAGCCTATCACCTGGTTGAAGGGAAGTTCTCCAACCTCCGACCAATTGACCATACCCAAAGCATCCTTCGTATCTGCAAGACACTCTCCTGAATGGTTCTTACCACACTTTGGAAAAGTTGGGAAAGTCATGTTATCTTAATTGCTCCCCTGAGACTTAGAGCCTAATGCCCTACCTTTCTGATCTTGTCAAAACTCGGGGGAGGGAGCACTAGGGGATGAAGTGCGGGGGTTGTAGACCTCTGTTGAAACTGTGAGCGATTTCCACTACTCGATTTCTGCTAAGAGTACTCACTGTTACCAGTTCTAGCCTTTCTGTTGTCCTTAGCCATTTCCCTAAACTTGTCTCCCTGAACGTGTTGAGCATGAGTCATAAGCATAGAGATATTCAAATCCTCTACCAACATAGCATTCATGCATTATGTCTTCACCAAGTCGGATACCCCAAACAGGAACTTACTCATCTGTGCCCTTGGATCAGCAACCATATGTGGTGCATACTTGGAGAGTTGAGTGAACTTCAGCCAGTACACTTCGACTGACATTGTACCTTGTCTCAAATTCATAAATTCTTGACCTTTTATAACACCCATAAAATGCTAACAAGATGTCGCAAGTCGATAAACCACTGCTTAATTACTACAATATATTTTATTTTCATTTTGGGAACTTGAAATAATGTTATATTTGCAACCTTTCTTAAAATAATTGTCATCGTAATTTAATGTTTTGTATGGGGGTATTTGCATAATGTTTTAAGTAGAAATATGTATATTTTTAAAAAGGAGGTGAAGGATATATATATATATAGGTGTATATGTATACAATTGGGCAACACCCAATTATTTGGGCAGCCAACTTTTAGGGACAGTTGTGTATATGATAAGCACCTCTTGTGTTACTATATTTTGACACCTCCTCTTAGGAAATTTGTCTCAGATGAAGTATAAGTCCCTTAGAGCATTATCTAACCTGTTTTTCTTCAAGATCACAAGAGAAAATCTTGGTCCTTTTGGCTGGAAATCGAGTTACACTCTTCTCTATGGTAAGTAGTAAAACCTGGTTTTGAGCTGGGTAGCGTTTAGTAGATTAAGCATATCTCATTTTGTAGAACTTTGTTTACTGTGAATAAATATTATTTGGAAAGATAATTCGTATATGTACAACTATTATGCTGATGTTAAACTCTAATTTTGTTGTTATGAATTCGAAATATGGGACGCATCATAGGACAAGTTCTGTCTAGATTCTGAAGTTTGAAATCATGTATGGACAACTGTTAGTGTTTTGAATATATCTTTTGATCCAAAATACATTTTTCGGTGATTCTTGGTTGTTTTCAACATTAAGAGAGGTACCTACACCTTTCATGAAGAGTATACAGTCCAGTTTGGCCGTTTGCCATTTCAAATCTTAGTTGCGACATGAGGCACTAGGATGGCCAGAATTTACTGTTCTGGGAGCATAGTCGTATTTGTACAGGCTAGGCATACTTGTAATGATAACCCTATTTTTACGTCATCATTATTGAGCTTCTAGAAAGTAAATAAGTTATTGAATTCATTTTTTAAGGTTGTATATCCTTGTATACAAGTTCAAGACTTTGATACGCTGCTTGGTCTACGGTTTGACTCGTGGAGTTTTGTTGGACTGTTTTTGTGCTAAAGAAATGAGGTTTGTGTATAAACTTGTTCTTGTACTCTTTTTACCTGCTGGTATATCTGAAAGTTTATCTTGGTACCTTGGTTACCCCTTGTCACTTTGCATTGTCGTGTTGGTATCCTTTAAGACGTTAAAGATGCTTGTGTAACTCGCCCACTTGTATGGATTGTCTGATCACTTGGCACTCTTGTTGGGACCTTGTCCTTCTTGTGGCTGTGACTTCGTCACAATTGGCATGCCTCTTGGTTCGGATTAGTTTCCATCTTGATTCTGGATTTTTAGTTCGTCTTAAGAATGGAAGTTGTGCATTTTAAGTACGAACTAGGAAGCCATTTTTAATATGGTTCTAGGTTCTCTTGATTATTGGGTTTTGATCCTTCTTGATGTAGGGCATTGATCCTTCTTGATACCTGCTCGTGCTTAGTGTGACGACATGATGTATATATTGGGTGAGCCTTGTTATTGAATCTCTTGAAAAGTTGTGCTAGGAGCATTCTTGACATTTGGACCTTTAAATATTGAACTTGATACTCCTTGTATATTGTTTACTTGATTTATTGATTTTGTTTCGATCGTGCTGCCCTTGACTTGAGAATGATAACTTGTTGAATTTGAGGGCTCCAAACCTATAGTTTTTACACCACTAAGCTATATGCTTAGCGATAGTTGTTTCTATCGTAGGGGCTGTTCGCGATGATGCTTGAAGTTGGCCATTGAAGATGGAGATTTTGAAA
>JAJOOS010036334.1:0-14413 GCA_029582725.1 Solanum chiquidenum | reverse complement strand
GTGTTGTCTCGTGACATGAGCATAGCTGTCGTGTGCACAGTCCTATCCTCAAGCTTGTCAGTAACCTCGTGCATCCGTACTTGGTTGTCGCTTCACCTGAGTAGGGTAATGTTCATTCATTGGCCTTTACCATGTCCATATTCCTTACTGGTGCCTTCACGTGTCCTAGATCATAGTCCAACATAACCCATGCATCATGCATACAAGTCCCACAATGTAGCGTCGCCCCACGACTACACGTCTAAGCCAACAGACCCTTGCCCGCTTAGTTGAACCCTTGCCAAGCTCACAAGTTATCTCACAAGGCTCTTAAGTGAGTCCCTCGATTGCTCGCTCGACTAGAAGGTCTTTTACCACGAGGAGAACGGCCTGGATGGTGTAACGTTTGATATATCAAACCTCCATGGCCATCGGGATGCCCAACGTTAACTATCGAGTGACACGCTGCCCATAGATCTTCCCTAACTCGTATGGGTAACAAGGACACTCCTTTGAGATGCCTAGGTAGGCTCTTGAAGTTCCCTTTCAAGGTGGGACACTTAGGGCAAAACCCCCAAGGGGGGATGGTAGGCTATCACCATGTATACCCCCCTTATATATGCTAAAAATAATAAAACCCATGTGAGAGGAATTGACATGCTTCTGCCAGAGAATCATAATGGGTCATAGATGGTTCTAACAAACTCCAAATGAGGTTCCGTTTGGTTTTACTTACTCATCTTGACTTCATTCACACCTCCATGAAGTTTCAACCCATCCTGATACTCCTGAAATGGGTTATAGCCTTTGGACTTTACAAATAATTTTGACAATGCCATCCGTCCTTGGCTAAGTCAAAGACATATCCAAACGAATGCCAAATGACCCCAAATTTGGTAAGCATATATATGAACATGATAGGAACAAATGATCCCTAGCACGGAATCCCCAGATTCCACATTTAGCTCGAGAACATCCGACAGTCATATACCTCGCCACACGCAGCTTTCGCCCACATGCTAAGCTCTTGCTGCACCCCAAGTCCTTGTCAAACAACTTTGGCACTATAAGGGCATGCGATGTAACATCTCAAATTGTCAATTCCTCATGCCATGGACATTTTCCTCATAATCCTACTTCCACTCCTCTTTCAACACATGTCGCGTGCATGGCTGACATAGGTGCAGCCTGTTTGGCCTGTAGTCTTTGGCCGATTTTTTGGCCAGTGCATACACCCATATTTTTGGGGTGTTACACCCTTACACACCTAAGACAGTCATTGTCCAGATTATATGTGACACTAATAAAGACCCGAATTCTGTCCCCTTGGGGCTTTACATCGTGGTTTCAATCCATGTGTGATGGAACTATTTCAAGATCCTCTTAAGACGGAGTCATGCCCTTCACAGCTCCTCCTCACAATTTTTGTCTAAGGTGTATCTACACTGCACCTCCTAATGTTCACTTGGATGGTGTCTCAATACCCGCACCCTCTAGTGACTAACTTCGTGGTGACACTCAAGTCAATCACACCATGACCCTCACGACCTTCAGTTGCCTGGAAACACTGTTCTTCCTTGCAATACATATGCAATAGTACTAGCACCACAAATAAGACTAAAGTATTGGAAGCCCTGAAAGAGTGTCCTTAGAACCTTCAGACTGGCCTAGTAACTGGACACGTCATGGTGCAAACTGTCTAGTACTTCAAGCAAGACTAGAGCATTGGAGGCAGCGAAAGCATGTTCTTGACATCTCTAGCTCGGTCCATGATCTGAGTACCCCTGTGGATAACTTGTAGTCCCACAGTGTCTTCACTTTCAGTGGAATATATTATTTCTTTCAGACGCTTGCATTCAGCATCACAAATATACCTCGACCTACTTGACCGGGAAAGTAGACATCCTTCGATATGGCATCTATCCCAACCATACCCTTATGGTCCTTCATCAAACTTGAATATGTCCCAATCGTCATGCAACTCTGTCTTTGGCACTCATGCTGCAACATGGCAACTTTGGCTTTGCACCCATAGTCACTTTGCATTTCCTTGGGACGTACATCTGGCAAGTAATTTGTACATCAAAGTGCCGACGTTCACATTGATTGATGAACAAGACTCTTTATCCAGAACATCATCTTCCCCTTTGTAGCTATTCGATACCCGGTGTATCGTAGTACACAAGCTTACGGAGAGGACCCAATGGTGCTCCTCATTTTCATCTTGGCCGATGATAAGGCATGTACGACACTACCATCTTGTGGCATCCGACTCAACCTTCTACTCTTGGAAATCTTTCATTCATAAACTTGGATACCTATCCGATTGAGATGCTTCGGCTAATCCCACATTGATTCATTTTCTTACCATAGTACTTTGGTCACTATGCCTCATCACGAATGATTCGACAGACGTTCCCCTCACACATCCGATGGTGGACTCCACCTTTTCTTGACACTACGGTCTTTCGCAAAGACGTCTACATTCAGGTCCAACTTAATATTAGTGGTGTGCGTAGCATGATCAACTTGTAAGATCTAGCTTGCTCATGCGGTAGGTTCCAACCTACTCTTCCAGCATGATCCTCATGTAGGGTCTCTTTCCATTCTTCGCAACCCATCAGATAGCTAGGTAAACACGGTGTCCGACTATCCAGAAGGACATAAAAATGACCTCAGACATGGCTCAAGTCCATCCATGTCGGAAAGACACTCAATTGATATGTGCATCTCATCCATGGCAAGATTTTTTCATGATCAAGCCCCAAAGTTTATAGTTCATGGCTGACATATTTTTCAAAACATGGATAGACGACTTGGTAGACGTAGTCCATTTACTGGCCACCCAACTTATCGGCACATTCTTGTAATATTTACAAGCCTAGACTTTTTCATGGCTGATAACTTGACTCGTCGCATTGCACGAACACACCCAGACTAACAAGCTTATGATGCACTCACTATCTCTGTCTGTCTCATTCATCTTGATTGAGGAGTTTCTTACTGACGTTCATTGTCTAGTACATGTTTCTTTCTTAACAAACTACCAACATACTGCTCACAGAGTTCTGGAAAAGCTGGCGGTTGTTCACAATCTAGGACATTTGAGCAACAACTATCCATTTACCCCATCTTATAACAACACCAAAAGAGCATCGCACAGTGGTGCAACAAGCTAACCAACGTGATTTGATACAATCCCTCTGAAAAATAGTATCCACTTATTGGAAGTCATACACTCGAAGATACATCGATCACATTCGAATGCTTCAAATTCGAATCAACCCACACAGATAAATGTTGAATCAATGACTGTGGAAGGGCGTAATTCTGGTTGTCGTAGGTTTTGATTGACACAGATCCATCTAGCTCATTGTATGAAACCAATCCCTCTTTGAAAGTAGCATCGGTTCATCGATGTTTGATGAGCATGGTGAACAACTATCTCTACTTTGGTGTAGTCTCTGCATGGAAGTTCACAATTTGATCACACTTTTGCACAACTTGGCTCAAGCCAGGCTCTGATACCAGTTGTCGTGACCAAAAATAATCAGGTGTCATGCAGAAGCTAACAAAACAAACTTTGATAGACCACGAGTAAGAAGACAAAGGAGAAATATATCAAGAGACATAAAAATTTAATGTGGTTCAGTCAACTGACGTACATCCACAAATGAGATGAGCAATTCACTATAAGAATATGAGAGTACAAAATACAGAGAGAAATAATCTCAACCAATTCACTCAAAATAAAAGGAGGTTCACACAAGTGATAACATATCACTTGTGTCCCACAAATTCTCCCCTGACTACAAATTCTAAATACTAATAATCTAGACTATTCTAACCTCTTCTACACGTCTCCCTCAAGTATCTAATATTCTAGACTATCTAGATTTTTCTTAAGTACAAATATCAAAGATATTACTCTACAAAATTCTAGAAAGTTCTACTAAATATCTAAGATATTTTTTATATCTCCAAAAAGTTAACTTTAATTTTCACAGATACTGCTAGGATGGTAAGCACCCTTTACATCAACACAAATGTTGTGGATTAGGATTATTAAGGGAACCAAAAAAAAAATCATGGGAACTCTTAAAAAGCGGTAAAAAAATGTATTTATATATATTCCTGAACATAATTTTTGTCCAAAAATTAATTATAAATGCAACAAATAATAGATATGAACCCACAACTTTAAAAATAAAATAGATTTAATGTGAAGAACCTTTTAAAAATTGAATCTGTAAATCTTAAATCGTGAATTCACCTTTGGCGAGATGGCATACACAAAATCTAAGTCAGACACCACTGTTAAAAATAATCAAATCAAAATAAAATTTTACCAGTTTGCCTTCATCAAGGAGAATTGAAGAATCACAAACTAAAAAAGAGCTCTTTTTTGGTGTTGCAAACAGGTGAAAACTCAGATCAACTAATTATTTCTGGATAATCAAGGGGCAAAAATCTTTCCCAAATTTGGTCTGATCCTACAACAAATTTGAATAGTTTTGACAACATTGTTGATCTTACAACATCTACAGGAGTTGTTTTTGAAATTATTTCAAAAATGCATTCTTCTGGAAGCCTATCAAAATAATTCATTGGATAAATGAACATAAAAAAAATTCATGTCAATTTTTTTTGTAAAAGCTTATAACTGAGACATAGAACCAAAGTTATGTTTGTTCCAAACTTTATGAATAATTTAAATAATTAAAAGGGAAGAAATTTTAGAAATCTATTTTGTCAGTTTTATAGTAACAAGTATATATAAACATATATAATTATATATGTTTTATTATATATTTCATTACATGGAATTTTATTCGATTTGTAGATTAACTAAATAAAAGAGTCAAATCTATTCAAACTTCAGTTAAGTCTATTGTGACGAAGTATCTATCTATTATTTCTCTCTCTCTCTCTCAAATGATAGATACTTCATCACAATAGATTTAACTGAAGTTTGAATAGGTTTGACTCTTTTATTTAGTTAGTCTACAAATCAAATAAAATTCCATGTAATGAAATATATAATAAAACACACACACACACATATATATATAGAGAGAGAATATTAGTAATATATATATATGTATATGGACACATGTGCTACACGTGTATCCCTATCAAGTATTTCAAACTTTCTAAAATTACATGAATATTAGTAAAACATGCATGTGCGTGTTCCCCAAATTGAAAATGAAAATACATTTTTCCATGTGAAAATATATGTTGCAACAATATAAAACAATTGCAAAAGACGCTATAATGTTACTCGAGAACAATATACCTCAAATAGTATGTAGAATAATCTTGTTGATTTATATTTTACTAAAATATAAACAAAATGAAGCTTAACTATTACATTCTCATTATATATTTTTACATGATTTTAATTTAAAGAGTAGTTTTTAGTAGTAATAATGAAGGATTGAAGGAATTCATATAGAAACAATCGAAATGTCCAAAAACACACATAACTTTAGTTCTATGTCTGAATAGTTATAAACTTTTACAAAAAAATTGACATGAATTTTTCTATGTCCATTGCTCCAATGAATTATTTTGAAAGGCTTCCAGAAGAACGCATTTTTGAAATAATTTCAACTAATAAATTGTTAGGGAGACAATGCGATCTTAACTTATAAAGAGCTAGCAAGCCGATAAGGATGCAACTTAAAACATATCTACAACAAACCAACAAGGTTATAAATGGAAGCTGAGAAGACCCAACAAAGTATGTTCATAAGTATCTACGAATACTATAACTCATCTGGTTGGAGATAAGCCCTAACAATACCTAAACTATATACAAAATTCAATTATGCAAAACTTACACATAACCAACAATTCCAAGAAGAAAGAAGCTCACCAATCCTCATCTGAGACAACAACCTTATTGTAAAGGTCGATCAAAACCTCTGTCTGAACCTACAACATGACATGCAGCGTCCTCGGGCAATATGACTTCAGTATGAATGAAAATGTACAAGTATGTAAAGCGGAAAGTAGAATCATAAATAATTGTGATAAAAAAGGTAATAGAGATACCACCTGAAACTGAAATTCTGATAGCCTCCATGACCGACATCTGAACTCATAATAAGAAAATATGCATGGTATGCTCGTGTAATCGTATGTCATGAATACATTGTTATACCCTATTTTAACTCACGTCAAATAGTGTACAACTTATTGGTGATTCCTAAATTATTTAACTTAAGGAGTCGCTACCTAATTATTTTAAAGGTAAATTAGGATACCTAAATTATTAACTAAGTAATAAAAATAAACTCCAATTAAGGTCTACTAACTTATATGATTCCAGGTTAGGGTTCTAGTTGGAAGGGGTTAAGCATTCCTTAAGATTCGTTAAAAATGATTACCGGTCAAACTTAGGTTAATTAAAGAAAAAAAAACCATTAAAAGTGTAAGAGAAAATTAGTATTTATTAAAACATGAATGATTAGATTAGCCTTGAGAAAGAAAAAGTTAAAGTATAAAATTTTAAAACATACTAACTTTACATATAAAGACCCAAAAAAGTGAAATAAAAACCCCATTACAACTTTCAAAGTATTAAATTAAAACTTGATTATTATATTTTCGAGTCAAAGAGCTTGAGGAAATGCATATAAATAGTTGGGTGTTGCTTTTAAACTACATCTTTTTAAGAAAAACCTTTCATGGAATTAGTTTAACAAACAATTCTTAGAACTCAAGAGGTCAAATTTCAGCAATATATAATGTGCATTTTTTGCTCAAAAGAAATGTTTTGATTCACTGAAAAGCTAAGTTTTTATCCTCAAACCTACATGTTCAAAGTTCGAAAAAAAGAGTTGTGTTTTAAACTTTAGACATATCAACATTTTACTAAAATTTATTTTTAAAAGTATAAACAAAAGACGTACTTGTTGCGCTCAAAAACTGCCTCTTTTAAATACTCAAAATGTTTCACTTTAAAGCTCAAATATTTACACTTTTTGTTTTTAACCTTAAAAATCTGCTCGTGAAAAGCGTTAGAAAAAGCTGCATTTTAAAACTCCTAATCTATCAAAAAGAAAACTTAAAAGTCGATACAAATCTATTAAGAAAAGGTCCACCTTCTTTGCAAAGTTATGCATTTTTATTTAAGTAAAAAATCGTTTTAAGCCAAATTAATATACTAAACTCAATATCTAAAAGAAAGGTGAGCGGCTACATCTTACTATCATTTTTAGTTGGTTTGCACAAATTCAAACATAAATTAAAACAAACATAAATATAGGTGCAAAATAATATGTAAAACATTAGTCAAAAGATAACAACATATATGTATGCATATAAAATGTAAAACTTTGAGATGAGGAGGAAATGCGAGATTTTCTTTTGGGATGAGTAAATTTCTCTAGACACGAGCAAAAATGCATATGTTAATCGCTTCTCTGATATGTCCAATAATTCTAACTGAGAAGTATGCATTAAGAACACACATTCTGTATACATGAACCAAAATTTCCTATTACATAAAATACCAAATGCACATTAACTTGGAACGAAAAAGAAAATAAATAAATTGAAGTTCCGCAAATATGTAAATCTTAACATGAGATCATTCTTCAAATCTGCAACGTCTAAAATAGGAAAAGAATATGGGTTCATATCTCAAACACAAAACACAAGTACATTCTTTAATATACACCTTCATTACAACAAAGCTAGCAAAATTAATCTCTTTCTTAGAGCATATAGCCATATATAGTATTTTAACTCGGAGGCAGAACATAGGAAAGAGAAGAGCGAAAATCACCTGTTGTGGAGCAGTGAACGAAGCTCTCTTGACCTCAGATCTACCCTCGAACTTGACCATGCACAAGAATCCAGGGACAACAAAAACAATGAAAAGTTGAAAATTTCCGGGAGTAATAGAGGTGTTTTGGACAGTTTGGTTGTATATTTGGTGGTTGAAAATCGACTCCAGAAAACATGTCTTAAAACGAATGCCGAAGGCTGATATTTATAGGGACTAAGTTAGGGTTCATGGAGGATTCTTTTGGCGGGGTTTCAGTGTCATTTGAATTCAAAAAGATCCTTTATCTATCTAACAGAGGCAACACCCACGAAAAAGATAGAAGAAGACAGAGGTCTTGAGCCAAAATGGCGTGAAAAAGGAAAGAAAAAGAGTAATGGATTGCGTAAAGGGGGAAAAAAGCTCGAAATCTTTGGTCAAACCCCTCAGAATCGCCTCTTGATTTTTTCAAATAATTACTCGAAATAGATACACACCTTTGCCTTCAAGGATCGAGATGGAACTTTGTCAAAAAATGGTGAAAGAGCCAAAAGAGAAGAGGGACATTCTATAGGGATCCAAGGATAGTTAGGAAAATTTTGATAGATTAAATGAAGGTAAAATAAGTAGTTCAAGGAATTTGGGATCTTAATTAGGGTTTCAACTTTTAATTGACCAACCAATAAAGAGGAGACAAGTGGTAGGGCGTGCGTTGGTCATGGAAGATATGTGAAGAGCGTATGACAAACATGCGTTTGGCTTGTGTTTTGGAACGTTCACACCTTATGTGGCCTCAATATGGCTGCTCACATGGCGCTTACGAGGAGGGGGGGGGGGGAGTGTAAGAGTGAGCTGTGGAAAAGGGCTTCTTCTTGGGTCATTGTTGGGCCAAAGATTTCTTTTATTATGACTTGACACTAATATAATTATAGATAGAAAAAATATGGTTTTATAGTTAATTAAATAAGTAAGAAACTTTTAAATAAAGTGACAATAAATCCAATATTTAAGGAAAAGAGATAGAAAAAATAAAACATACAATTTTAAAAGATCATTTTGATACGCTATTAATTTAGAAGCTCAAAACTTAATGAATTAACGAAAAGGAGGGTAAAAATTGAGTGTCAACAAACACATATAAATAAATGCAAATGCATGACACATCCAACCAAATGCTAACAATGGTTGTGGCTTCTGATAGTTAACCGGCATCATATTCACCAACTTATGGCCATATGTGTCTCATAAGTATAAATATAAGCAATAGGCCCCATACCTCCTGATTATAGCTCGGGAGTAGAATGCACAACATGTCATGTCATGAATTCGTAATGCATATATGTTACCATAATCATGTTGCCAATCTTGGCTTATTGGTACTCTTATTTTCATAATCCCGTAATCATTTTCGTATAGCATGTAAATGTCTCATAGAACGTCATATGCTTTCAGAGTAAACCTGAACACTTAACCCGACTCTGGAAAGGTATTTATATTGGAAGATGTTCACAAGGACGATCACTTAGACCTACAAAACTTATAATAGATTCAAAGCTCTTGACTCGACTTCAACTTACAAAATTATTCATTTAGGAACTCAAAAGGAGACGGACATGATTGACTTGATTTATAATTTCTTTCAAAATATCCATTACATGAAAACAAACCGCAAAAATATAAAACCTAGAGTCCCAATAGACAACCATTCCCAATACTAAGGTGTACCACCCCATATAATACAAAGTTTTTGTGCGTCGACCTTGAGACACTTCTTCCCTGGCTTCTTCTCCAGCAAAAAAATTCTATTTGATAGATAAAATCACAAATACAAAACATTAGGATTTAGAAACGGACCAAAAAGGCCAAAAAAGGGGCTAGACCACTTTTTTGTGTCTGATTGGGATCAGAGCGGGCCAACCACGTTCATTTAACATGACTATCTAAAATGTAGCCTAATCCAAACCACCTAACGGCTAACAATCCTTATTATGGGACAATCAATTCATTATCTGTTCATATCATGTCAGATAGGGCCAGTTGTGGGCAGACCCTTCCCACTAGACACGACTTCCACTGTACCACCCATACATATTACACAATCATAAACATAAGATATTTTTTTCATTGAAAAATAAATATAATATTCTTGTATTCACGAAAATAACATATTCACAACAAAAATAAATGACTGACAAACATTTGATCCCTTGGTCACCACTGAATAAAATCTAGGCCCTTCTGATATCTAGTGGATGAAATTAAGAGAATTCAATATATATATATATATATATATATATATATATATAGTCAAGTAAACAGTTTAATTTTCAATTCAAGCAATAGGTTACAAATTGACACCACTTGAATAAAACTGGCTCCATTACGGGAGAGAGAGTCTTTGAGCTCGTGACATTTTGATCTTACCAATAAATAAGATTTTATATGAACCAAACTTTTTTTTGAAACAGATAAACACAAAAAGGAAGGAGAAAGTAAAGAATTCATACCAATCTTCCTCGATAAAGATGAATTAGAGAGTTACAAAGGCAGGAGTAAAGTTATTTCTTGGAAGGAAAAAACATTAACAGAGCCTGATCTAGCAAAAAATTGTTGACAGTCAGATGGAAAAAATGTCACTAGCTAAGATGATGTCAAGTTCTTCTACATACATGAAGGATTGCAAGATAGTTGAAGACCTACTTGGTTCTTTCGGTGATGTTAAGAGGAGAATTTTAGATATGCAACCTGTAGGAATAAATGGGAAACAATCCATTGGAAAGAATTAAAAGATTAAAGTTGTTGAATTTGTGTATTGTGTATAAATAAATAAATCAACCAAACTTCTAATAAGTTTCTCAAATACCAAAAATCCAAACCATTTCTTAACAACTAAAAAACCGTCAATACAGAGTACATTTAAATCAAATTAAAGAAATAAAAATGGAAAATATATAAGAAATTGACACCCCAATCAAAATTGTATGCTAACATGAGATCGTTGTAGGACCCGCCCAAGATTGGAGAAGTCCAGCTCACTCTTGGACAGCTCCATTGCCCCCTAACGAAGCTCAGCTTCTCTCAAAAAAGACTTAAATAGTTTGCTTAAACTAAAAGTACATCAGTTTGACATACTTAAGAGATTTTATTGCACCAATGTATTCATAAGAAAATTTTAAAATTAAGATCAAACATAAGGTACTTGTACTAATTTAACCAACATTCAACTAATATCAATATGACACAATGAATCAGATCTTCCGTGTTTCTTGTTAATGTTGAACAAATAAAAATATTGCCAGTTGTATGATGAATTTTTCAAAATAGTACATATTCGGATGATATGACACAAGTCCTACAACACGGTCCAAATGAGTGAGAGAGACTCATGTCTAGGCGTAGCAAAAGAAATATTGTCTTCTTCATTCTGGTCGAAACTCTACTCCTTCAATTAAGAGGTTGCCATTCCCAAAGCGGTGCCTAAGCTCCAGTAGTCGCGCTTCAACATCTCTTTCTTCCCCTACATCATTAAAAAACTTCCCCATTTCTATTTCCATCCATCCATCAACTCTTCTTTGAACATTAGGATAACCAGTTCTCCTGCGTTTTCGTCGTACCTCAGTCTGACGATTGGCAAATAAAACAACTGAATTACCAATTGCAAGATCATCATATACATTTGGATCTAATTTGAACACAAGATACATAATGTATGTTGTTCTCTTTGACAACATTTGACTTGCAATCTTGCCACGGATATAAAGTGAGCCAAGACCCCGTAAATAAGCCACTTTTGAGAATCTGCAAAAATAATCACTTTTCTTAATATATATATATATATAGTTCATTTAAATGGCTACGAATGCATGTTTTGTTAATGAAGAAATTATTGGTAAAATCTTAGATAATATGATGTCAATAATTATCATTTATTTTCATTAATATTCTCATCTTCTACTTCACAATCAATCTTCTTTTGCAACAAATGCTGAAAGATTATATTGCTCGAACTCAAAGTAAGGAAATAGTTCAGCTAAAGCATGTACGTCTTGGGAACATGAGCTATAGCTAAACAAAAATCAGGATGTTGTTGTCAATATTCAAAGGCCATCCTCAACTTGAGATCAGAGGAGATAATATATGTGCTAGATGCTAACATCGAAAAGCACCAACTTTCTTATGGAGAATGAAAATATCAAGCCAAGAAGCCACTAGACCTGATGCACTCAGACGTGATTGGACCAGTAAAACAACCTTCTATCAGTGGTTAAAATATGGTAACATTCATTGATGACTTCTAAAGGAACAAATTTAATTCTTAAAATTTGAAGTATTTGAGAAGTTTAAAGAGTTTCAACATACTATGGAGAATAATATCGGAAGGAAAATCAAATGTTTATGTACGATCAATGGGGGAGAATATACATTATGTGGGTTCAATGACTACATTAAAGTAAGATGAAAAGTCAACAATTGACTTTCCCAAATATGCCAAAACAATATGGGATTCATCTCACCATTAGAGAAACTCAGGAAGCTGATACATATGGTACATCACTTTGAAGCACTTATATGGGTGTTTTATATGTATGCGAGATTATCTCTTTAGCAAATTTAATAAAAGACTATTTTTTGTATATTTATTTGTTACGATGAACAAAAAAGGATAAAGTTGTTGTGACCCAATCACCAATTGAACATATGTTTAAAGAATTATGGTATTTTATGAAGCATAAACATGGGTTTTCAAAGAATTTTCCTACCATACTCAAAAGCACTTGTGCAAAAATTGCAAGAAAAGCTCAATTAATGAGAAAGAATAGGGGAACATGATAGAAAAATTATTCAACGGGCAAGAGGAAAACCTAAATCACCTGCACCAGAGCTATCTTCATACACACAAAAATAGAAGTACATGAAAAACTAGAGACTTTGATACTCGAAACATGTTGCATGAAGAAGTCCAAGATGCACCAGAAGAACAACTCAAGAAGTCTGCATGACCGAAATGTCCAAACACCATGTATATGAATGCAGCATCATCAATGGTGAATACCATCTTTGAAGAATATTCAAAGAGTAGTGAATGGAGAAGTTAAAGGGAGGAAGAGGTTCATTATATGCGTAGACATCAAAATGATTGCAAAATCTCAGGGATCGCTCAAAATAGATGCAAAGAATAAATTAAGTTGATGCTGAGGAGGAGTATTATAAAGTCATTACTAACCTAATTAATATCTAAAATATTTCAAAAAAGAATCTAGAAGATCCAATACTTATGGATAATTGAGTGAACAACTCTGGAATGAGAGTTGTACAGTACAAAGTCAAACATTCTACAAATAAGTGGAAGGTGTACTCAAATAAAGAGTGTGTGCTTGTAGACACCTATAAATAGAGGTATTAATTTGAGTAGTATGTGTACTCAAATAAAGATTGTGTTCTTGTAGACATGTGATTTTCTACCCTATATTATTTTTATTCTGTTTTTAGCATTTAATAATTCTTTTAGGTTTAATCTTGATTTTTTAAATTTTACTCCCTCTGTCCCAATTTATATGACATATTTCGGATTCCGAGATTCAAACAAGTCTATCTTTGACCGTAAATTTTTCATATATCTTTTAAATATTTTGAATTATCAATTATTGTGACTTATAGTACTTTTTATGTAGTTTATAAATATATACATTTTATTTTAAAAAAATTAAAGATTTCATGAGCAAATTATCGGTCAAACTCAAATTGTTTGACTCTCGAAAAGCGAAATGTGTCACATAAATTGGGATAGAGGGAGTATTTTATTTTAAGTAGATTTACTTGGTCCATATCACTACTCTGGACACTTTTTAGAGCTATTACTTCAAGTTAAGGGCTCAATCATAAATCAAATTGCTCTAATATCAATTATTACATATTGAATAAGACTACTAAACCCTCTATTAGGATGGGAGAGAACACTCAATCCTATTAACCCCTTAATATTTTTCTTTTTAAATGATCAGGGTAAATTTACCTATAACAAAGATGGTAAGCTTTTGAAGTGCATTCAATTATGCTCGGACATTACGGTCACTAGAGAAAAAACTTGGATTTTATAAGTGATAGATGTTGATTTTATTACCTAAGTTTGCATCATAAATATCATCTTGTTAAGTATACATGTATGCACTTGATATTGATTTAGCGTTTCCCTGAAAAAGATGTGTTGATTCACTGAAGTATGTTATTGATTTTATTATTTAGATGTTCCAGTTGGAAGTTAGAACATTGTGTTGCAAGCAATAGCTATAATAGTTGATTTGATATAAACACTAATATTTACAAGTAAATATATTTTTTGTCATAATGGGTTGACTCTTTACATATACATTTAGTTCATACTTTTTTTCCAAAACCCTTCTTATCTTGGTTGGCCAGTTTCAAGTTCCAATAAAGAAGGGTTCAGGGTATGAATCCTCGTAATACAAATATTATTGGGTGTTCTTACCTCGAAATTCTATCTTTGAAAATATGAGGAACATAAATCACTTATAAAGTCTACTATATTTTAATAATGTCTGAGCCAACTTGAACTCACTTAAACTTCACTATCACAACTTGGAGGGGGGGGGGGGGGGGAAGCCTAACACAATTACTAGTTTATTAAAACCTATCAAT
>JAJOOS010036333.1:0-13606 GCA_029582725.1 Solanum chiquidenum | reverse complement strand
AAAAAAAAAAAAGAATGTTAGAAGGATATAAAGGATAAATAGTGACAGATAAATTTCACCTTAGCTTTTGTTTTTGACTATAAAAAACAATAAATCTGTCCAGACTTTCCCCGTCTATTTTGGTCGAAGTATCCAAAATCGGTAAACCAGGTCGGGTACTGATCTCACACCCATCACCAAAAGTGAAGAGTCGGAGCAACTTAGGCCAAAATGGTAAAGGGGTTCATCACTTCATCATTTCTCATGACAAAGTTACTGAAAATGACATTTAACTCTGCATGTTCCCTTCTTTTAGAATTTACCACCTCCCTTTTCCTGGTTCTCTCTCTCCATTTCTTAAAAAAATAGTTATTCCTTTCTTTTTCTTGATTTGCTTCTTTTGTTATTTGGGTTGGAAGGTGCTTTTTTGACAGATTATTTAGCTTATGTTTCGACATTTTGAATAAAAAATTTGACTTTTTGAATCAAATTCTTTATTTTCATTTTTTTTAATCAAGTAGTTGCAATTTAATTTCAAGTGATTAAATTTAAATTTTATTTAATGGATGAAAATGGAAAACGTTTTAATCCTGATCCATGTTGTAACATTATTTTAAATCCATTTTCAATTCGCTTTTTTCAAATTAATCCTGCGGATACATATAATTCAGGAAAATAATTACTATTTTGGGGAACACTTACAGTTTGTCGTCCTCTTGTTTGACGTGCGTAGATTGTGTAATATAGGACCAAAGTTCATTCATAACACTCATCTGACTCAAGTTAGCCATCCGTGATTACAGACGTTCTCTTGTCAATGATCCCTTATACACATATATTTGTGTGCTTGTGTATTTAATCGTTATACCCCCCCCCCCTAAATTTTCTTGCTACAGTTTTAGAGCTAATACAGAAGTTTTTATAAACAAAACAGTACTTTTTTTCCCAGATAAATCTATAAGAGCAGGATATGCATTATAGATGTTAGGTATCCCACATTGATTGAAGAATGTGTCGTTTTTGGCTTATAGGATCTTGTGTCATCCTCACCTCATAAACTAGTTTTTGAGGTTGAGTCGGACCTGCTTCATTCTTTAACATAGTATTAGAGCCCAACTCATCCAATCCTCATCTAGTTTTTGGGACTGAGTTAAACCTTAGGTCCATTTTCTCAATGATAGTCACATATCATTGCCTTGTTGAGCCGTTGTTCAACTATTTGCCAATTTTCCTGACTCTTTTATGCTTGTAATTCTTTCTTCTAAAACGTACAGTATAAGGCTCTCCACTATGGCAGACTTAAACTTCTGCTACTGGTGATACATTCACCACCTAAATATTTATGTGAATCGAACTGTGTGATTAGTTTTGTCACATGTCTTTTCCTGCTTGTCAAAGATTTGATCTTGTATAATGTGTCTTTGTATGACTTATCAAGAAACATTTTTTGAGAGCAATTTGTTGTCGATTTTGGCGTGATGTAACCAACAGAAGAAGCAGAGGATGCAGCCGTCCATGTATGAAGAAGAAAAACTTAACAATCAACCTGCAGAAAACCTAAGATGCAGCAAAAGGATCCCTAATTTGCAAAAACACACTCTCTGTAGAGGTTGCAGCTTGTGTCCGACCTCTCGAAACAAAGTTGAAACTCATCAGAAGAAAGAAGATGATATTGCGCCAGATCTTATGAGTGTTGAGGTATCAGTAACAGAAAAACCTAAAGCTGCCTATGAACTCCCAAAACAAAAAGTACCTAAAGTGGATCATAGCTTCCAAACTGAAGTCCCTGAATGGACTGGTGTGATTTCTGAGAGTGATGCCAAGTGGTTGGGCACACGAATGTGGCCTCCAGAAGTGGAAAAAACAAACTCTTTGGTTGTGTTAGATCCTGTTGGAAAGGGAAGACAAAGTTCATGTGGTTGTCCATTTCCGCAATCTACTGAATGCAACAGGTTCCATATTGAAGACGAGAAGTATAAATTGTTGCGTGAGCTTGGTCCTTTGTTTTTCCGGTGGAGGTTTAACCACATGGGGGAGGAAGTTTCGCTTTCATGGACAGACAAGGAGGAAGAAAGGTTCAAAGTTTGGGTAAGGCCAAGTGTTTCACTAAAAAACAATGTGTGGAACAACTATAGGAAACTATTCCCATCCAAGACTAGGAATATGCTGGTTAGCTATTACTTCAATGTATTCCTTATCAAGCGTCGGAGCTATCAAAATCGGGTTACTCCAAGAGACCTCGATAGCGATGATGATGAAAAAGAGCTTGGTTGTGTTGGCGGCAATTTTGGTGACAGTGCAGTTCGTGGACCATCCTCCAGGCGTTTACTGACATGCAGCCAGAATAAGATCTGCACTGATCTTCAGTGACATGTAGCTTTGAAGCTTCTTGATCACAGCAGGCAGTTCTTACAACATTGCTTTACAATTTTGATAGACTAATTGAGTGCAGTTGATGGTAAGTTGGATAATACTAGTGGTGATTTGGTATTGAAGGTCTCATCTGGTTGAACATCAAGTGAGATGGTGGAGCAGGGGCAAAAATTACTCAGTAGACTGAAGTGATTATCTTGCTGTGTAAAGATATTTCTAGATTATTGGCAAATAGTTGCATTTTCATAGTTTAAACAAGTTACATACAAGGATTCAAAGTTTTCTTTAAATGTTTGTTTGAAGTGCAATGTGCTGTTTAGACTAGATCAGTTTTGATCATAGCAGCACATATGATAGTTTTAAATGAAAGATTGTTGCTTTAGACAATTTAGTTATGTCTTGTATCCTTACCTGTTTTTTTCTTTAATATTTTCATCATAGCTTTTACTCTTGCATTTTTTTCAAACTATTTTTTCAAAAATGATTTTTCTTGCCGCGAGGGTTTATTGGAAACAACATCTTTACCTTCACAAAGGTAGGGGTAAGATTATCGTATCCTCTCTATACTCTACCCGTGGAATCACATTGGTTAGTTTGTTATTGATTGAAGTGTGTCATCAATACCTATTTCTATATTATTTTGACTACAAATTCTATTTAGGCATGAATTAAATAAATTTGTTTTCTACTTTTAAATTATTTTTTCAACATTCTTTTGTAATTCAAAGTTTGTATACTTCTGTTTTTTTTTAAAAAATAATATCATTGTATTAGATCACTTCTCTTCTTACTTTCATTTTTTTTTTTTAAATAAAATTGGTTGTGTAGCACTTCTTTCCAACCTTCTTCAGTTGATGCACTTTTCATCAACCTTCAATTGTTGGATCATTTTTTTTCACCCTTTATTTGTTGAATCACTTCTCTTCAATCGTCCATTGTTGAAGCACATACCTTCAATGGTGGAAGCACTTCTCTTCAGCTTCCCAATTGTTAGAGCATTTTTTTTTCCAACTTTCAATTTTGTTAGATATTTGTTTGCGCTTCTTTAAACCTATAATATTTTTATGAATAAGTGATGTTTGAAGAGGATCTAGTGTACACCTTGATATACTGTCGACTACTCTTTATGTATGTAACATAACATTTTTTTAGCATATACTTTTAAATATTTCTTCATGATTGAGCTAAATAAAACATGTTATAAAATTCATATAGTTGAGGGGTAGTTATTGTTGTTTCATATCTATCAGTTGCAATATGACTGATTTGTGTGGTATTAAAATGATATTGTGTATGTAATAACAATAACTATAATATGCTCAGTGTAATCTCATAAGTGAAGTAATAAAAAAGATAGTGTGTGCAGAGTCTTATTCCTGCCTTATGAAGATAAAAAAAGTTGTTTTCGAAATATGTTGTGTATAAATGTGTACACAACCTATGAACTAATTAGCCGAAGTACTTGGGGCCATAATTATTCCTTAAAAAGAATATGGTACCTATTCGTAATCTTTTACCAAGTTTCGAGGAAAAATATTAGAAATTGATAGATATTAGTGAATAAAATACGTAACAACAAAGCATATGATATGTTTAAGATTACGAGACTCAAAAAATATATTAGACTATCGATACATATCACACATTCAATTCAAAATTGTAAGATTTAGAAGTATTTCTTAAACTCCATATCCGGTTAAACCAAGACAAATACTAACAAAGAAAGTATTATATTAGACTTGTCATAATATGTAAAAAATAATTTAGTCATAACCAACGAAAGTAATTAAGCTGAGAGTCTATTGAAAACCATCTCTCCATCTCTACGAAGTAGAAGTAAGGTCTGCATAACCTCTACCCACATCTAACCCCACTTGTGGGATTACGCGGGGTATATCATTATTGTATTAACGAAAGTATAAAAGTTTACTTCCATATCACTACCAAAATGTGCTCAAAATGCAATCTCTGCATAGACAATATCCACCAAATTAAAACTAGCAATTCCAAAAGCAATGCATTGTCTCACAAACTCAAGTTTGATATAAACACGAACAGACGAAAATCAATTATGTCTCTCTACAAACAGCATATAAAAAATTGAGTTTATATGAATGCTAGAGTGGGTATACCCGCATTACAATTACATCCTCTCGACGATAAAGAATGAACTAGGTAAACTTTATTGCCATGTTCAACATACTTCTCCAAGGTCACTCGTTATATTGGCAATCATCGCACAAAACAAAGAAAAGGAGGGGACGTTTGATGCAATAATGTACCACCGATATACCTGAAATAAAGATTCTTTTCCTTGTTCACCAAAATTATGGCCTGGTAAATTGGCAAACACCTCGAGTTTAGATTAATCAAGATATAAGAGCAAACAAATTCGGAAGGAATGAAAATATACAGGTGTTATATTTGCCACACACCTTAAACTATATAGCAGCCTTCATCCAGATGAAAAAAAGAGTCAGAAAGATATGTTATTCCTCTTCGGGTTGGAATTCAAGATCTAATTTCCTCTTCAAATGCGATCTGTCAGCGCTGCAGGTGAAAAAATGTTGAGGAGATTCACAATGATAGCACATCACTTAAATAATAACTTCATGCATATCGAAGCTCTTGATAATTGTTAGTGGTATCAGTATTAGCATTCATATATACTCGTTGCCTGGCGTAGAATCTCAAGAGAATCATCTTAGTAATGGTAGCACACCCCAGATATTTCCTTAGAAAATAATCCACCAAAATAACATCTGTTTTAGTTCTCCATTTTTATGGAAAAAAGCTTATACCTTAGGAGCTACAGTAACTTGACCACTAGATGGACATCCCTCCCCTCATTTTTTCCTGTTATCACCTACACATGTGGTTTCGAAGAACACAAGTCCCATTTTTTGTGAGCAATACCGTGCAATGTATACAAACTAAAAACCAAGACGTGCATATGGTATCTTCCTGCACAAGTTGAGTATATCAAGGTCGGCTACAAGGCCAAAACAATACTGCTTCTGTTGCCCTTCTGTCTAATGAATTTAACAATTTCGCAATGCACTAATGAACAAAAGAAGGCAAATTTTGAAGTAAAAAATTGAACTCTTAATAGAGCAGCTCATATATTAATAAAAATATACATCCCAGACTTATTTCCCTTCATGGATTCTATGACAAACAGCTAGGAGAAATTGCAATAGTTCCTAGTTAGAATGAACTCAACAGTAAAATAGACAAAAACAATGATTTTGTTAATCAACTATTCTAGTACGTTGCTCCAGTTGATAAGGGAGAATCAATAAAGTTTTATTACTTGAGCACAACCAGTGTGTGAGTTCAAAGGCAATACATCAGCCAATAGGATAACAACAATGTCATATTACCAATCAAGAACAAGACATGTAGGCATGGTTAGTAGAAGCTATTGCAAGGCGTATCAGCTAATACCTGTTAATGGTCGGTCTAGTAGGTGGTTTCATCCCAAAGACTGAGAAATCCAGTGACATGGGTACTTGTTCACTCCTCTCACCAGCAGCCTGTCGGATCTCATTTTCATGGTCATCCATCTTTTCTGGATGCACATTTGCCTCGAATCCTTCGCGATGAGGCATCACTCTTCTTGACTTTCTTGGTGGAGACAATACCACAGGACCATCATGTGGATTGAGATCTAACACCTTAGGATTTCCAGGCTCTCGCTTAGGGGGAGGTCTTGGAAGCAGAGCTGGTTCCGTAGGTGGGGGTCCTGATGAGAAGTACCTAAAGGACGGAAAAGTTCAGAACCCACATCAACCGCAAGTGTGCAAACTAAACAAGATGAAGAATAAACATACCTGTGCTCCAATGCTTGCTGTGCTGAGATCCTAGCTTTTGGATCGTAAGTAAACATCTTTGACAGAAGATCCAGGCAATCATCAGTAGCCGTTGGAAACAGTGTTTTGAATGGCTGTCCAGGGACATATTGGTACTCAACATAATCCGGCAAGTAGACCATATCATGCCACTGTGAAGGCTTTGGGGTCCCAAAGGCCGCAAAAATTTTCCCTAGCTGATCAATATCACTGTTTCCCTAATATGGTCACAGATTTCAGAACAAATTATTGGCTAAATTAACAACATGCAGATAGGAGTAGTGAACGTAGCATATAAAGTGCAACAGAAATTCAAATAGTTATTGAAGAGCTTATTATAAAAAAAGGACCATCATAGGAACATGGAAGCGAAAAAATGTTCAGTCTAGCTCAATAAGTAACTTGCTTTTCACTATGGCTTCATTTTCAACTGCACATGAAATTTTCTAGAACAGAACGGGAAGGACAATTACTTCACAGCTTTTATTCTTCTACTGAAACTTTTGTAAATTTAACGAGAACACATAAAGGGAAGACAACATAACTCACAAAAATTGACGAAGTAAAGAAAATTAGCGGGCAAGTTCTTCGAAGAATAATAACAGGACAGATCATGAACATTTGGATGATGTCTTCCATTGCAAAACCCACTAATCAAAACAAGCAATAGCCCAATTTCGCTTCAAAGGAGAAGTATAATCATGACATAGACATTCACCTGCAAAAATGGTCGCCGCAGGAGAAGCTCTGCAAAGATACATGCAGCTGCCCAAACATCTACTCCAGGTCCATACTGCTTCGCACCAAACAATAACTCCGGTGCTCTGTACCACCGGGCAAAAACCTAAAAGTATCCAACCAGATTAAAAGGTAAATGTTGTTTAGACTATTTCCAACAGTAAAAGAAGTAGAGAGAGCATTATATGAAAATGGAAAAAAGATTTATGAACTCTCCCATATAAAATATAAAATAAAGAAAGAATAAAGAAACAGGATTCTACTGCTACATCTGCACTATTTTGACAACATCCTGCTCAAATTTGTACGCATACCACAATACAGCAATTCCTAATTCTCCAAAAACAAGGTCATATATTCAATAATTTGCATGTATTTTTCACAGTAGAATGAAATGCATACACCAAATAAGTGAATACATACAAATATCTGTGAACAACAGTTATTAACACAAGAATTGAAATTGAGTACTGTTCAACACTGGCTATATAGAAAGATAGGAGTAACTTTGTCAACTTTGATCATCACAAATATAAAAGGGTGCAGCATTGGATCACATTTCGTTTTTTTGTTTTTTGAATTAGACATTTTGATAAAAGAACAAAAGACAATTATTTGGTATATTAGACATCCTCTAAAGAAAGTCTAAATTTCAAAAACAGATACCTCCATTGATTAGAACACTGGGAGAAACTAATAACTTCACTTCCATAAGAAATAAATCAAAGGTAATTTTATTATGTGGCTCATATATCAACTATCCCCCCCCCCCAGAAGAAATTCCACTAGGAGAACCATAATTTGAAGCAAAAAATAGCAAGATAGAAAAGTAACTTTTGACATTTATGCTCCAAGAATTGCAAGGTTAACCTTCACATTTGATCATTCAAGTAGAATAGCCCAACATACCTGATGTGTGAATCTTCTGTCAGGGCTACCAAATATACGTGCTAATCCAAAGTCAGCAAGCTTAAGCTCCCCATCAGGTCCAATCAGTAAATTGTTTGGTTTCATATCTCTGTCAGGAAAACACAGCAAATATTTAAGGAAGCTGAACACAAGTTGGAATCTAGTGAAATCAAGAATATACAAGGAAATACCTATGCAAGACCCATTTCTTGTGACAAAAAGCAAGACCTTTTAATGTCATCTGGATATAAGATTTTATATCCGCAGGTGAGAGGAAGATATTCCTATCACGAATCACAGCCTCAAGATCTGTCTCCATGAACTCAAACACAAGGTGCAAGTTTCCTTTGTGTGGGAAGCACTCAATCAATTCGATAACGCTGGGATCCTTCAGCTCTTTCAATAATTTGATTTCCCTCAGGGCAGTAAAATTCACCCCTTCCTTCTGTTTCCCAAGACGAATTTTCTTGATAGCAACAACCTGGCCACTCTGCAGAAAATGAAATTAAAGCATACATCAGATATATCATTATTTCAATACAAAATGCAACTAAATGTTTAATCAGTTAATTACTATGCCTTGATCCAAAATCATAACTAGTTGGGGACCATTATATGAGTCCTTTATAACCATTCCGCATTATGCAAGCTCATTTCACTACAATACTTCTAAATAGTTTGTCTTTCAAGGCAATTAACCACTCTGTTAAGAGGTTCTCAAAATCACACGCTTATCTATATAGCCTAGAATATTATGCCTTGTAGAGATTAATAACAAAAAAAGGCAACCCGGTGTACTAAGCTCGCTATGCGTAAGGTCCGGGGAAGGGCCGAACTAGAAGGGTCTATTGTACGCACCTTTACCATGGATTTCTGCAAGAGACTGTTTCCACAGCTCAAATCCGTGACCTCTGGGTCACATGACAACAATTTTACCATATACCCCAAGGCTCAATTCAAGATTATTAACAAAAGGAATACCAGAATACATCTAAGATTTAGCACAAGATCTAGCACTAACAAAATATTATTTTTTTTCCTTTTTTTGTGTGCAATTCTAAAGCTTACCTTAACTTACCATTCAACTTTGCACGATAAAAATTAAATGAAACACATTCAGAATTCATAAACTACAACAATCCTCCTCCTTTATGGGGACGGGACTTGGGACTTCTTTATTAGGGATCCGAACGGGCTCTGTGAAGCGTGGAGATAGATAGAAATCAACAAACATGGCATTAATTATAGAATCCTAGAATTATTGAAACCAAAGATGGCAAATGTAAAATGAACACACACACGAGCTCACACTAACATCATTTTCTTTGTGTTTAAATTATAAACTTACACAGCTTAATCTTCAGCTATTCAACATGAAAAAAATCAAAATTCAAATGGGTTATGTGAAGCTAGGATTCCATGGCATTGATTGATAATATAAATCCTAGAATAATTGAAACCAAATATGGAAATTGAAAAACACAGACACACCAACTAGCTAGCACAAACCTTATAATCTTCAACCATTCGACATGACAAAATCAAAATTAAACAATAAAAAAAACATGAATTCATAGAATCAACCCAACCACATCATGACTTGAACAAAACCCCAGAATTCATGAAACCGAATACTCCAAAAGAAAAACGGAGAAACACCCCACAAGTGTATACACAAAGTTACCTTCCTACCAATAGCCTTGTACATAACACCATCAGTACCTTCGTAGAGAACCTCTCGTTTCAGGTAATTAACTACTACATTTCTTTTTTTTTTGAAAATGGTAACGATGTATTATATCACAAGAGTACATGGGTTGTACTCAAACCTTATATACAAAAATGCACTCTAGACACTCCTACTCTATTTCTATATTGAGTCTAAAACATCAACTATAGAGGCAGTGTCATTTGAGTATAATTGATTACACCAAAAGCATAACAACAAAATGCAGTTTAGTTTAACATCCTGCACACTATTTTCTATGCCTTCAAAACATCTGGAATTCCTTTCTTTCCAGATTGCCCACCATATTGAAGCAGGGATAATTCTCCATCTAGTTCTGTCTTTTGCAAGAGCACCTGCCTCCTCCCAGCTGTACAAGGCCTCAGTACTACATTTCCAGCCAATCATTTCTCTACTTCTGACATTGTTCCGTCTTCTGAATTTTTTTATGGGTTTTGCATCTACCTCACTGCTAAACTATTCTGCGCAGAAGGGGAACTACACTTTTGGTTGTAGCATACGTGTGGATAAATAGAGTAATGTTACTAGTTTCAAAAAAAAAATGAGTGTATGTATATTTGACATACGATGAAATTGCTAAGTTTTTATCGGATTTGTGAAATTGGTAACAAGGTGTTTGTTCGAGTGTTTCAGTGAAAGAGTATAAAGGGGGGAAAAGCAATAGGAGTGTATTGGATTTCTTAAATGGAGATTTCATTTTTCACTTACTTAAATTTAAAACAAGTGTTAAATTACATGAAATTGCCATTCATACCTTCACTCTACACTTCCTTTTCTTTTAAATTACATGAAACACATTCCAGTTTTCATAAACATCAACAAAAGAACAGTCAATCAATGATGATTATGCAGAAATTCAACCTACAGCAATCCTACGGAGACAGGACTTGGAACTTCTTTAACAGGGCTCCGAACGGGCTATGTGAAGCTTGGATATAGATATCAACAAACACGACATTAGTTATAGAAATCCTAGAATTACTGAAACCAAATATCGCAAAATAAAAACGCAGACACGAGCTCGCACAATCACCATTTTCTTTGTGTTCAATTCATAAACTTACACAGCTCAATCTTCAACCATTCAACATGACAAAATCAAAATTCAAATGGACTATGTTGAAGCTTGGATAACATGGCATTCACTAATCATAGAAATCCTAGAATTATCGAAACCAAATATTGTAAATGAAAAACAAATACACACACACGAAATAGCACTAACAGCATTTTCACTGAGTTCAATTCATAAACTTACACAGCTTAATCTTCAACCATTCAACATGACAAAACTAAATTTCAAATGGACTACGTGATGCTTGGATACCATGGCACCCATTATAGAAATCCAATAATTATCGGAACCAAATGTCGCTAAATGAAAAAAATGCACACACCACAAGCTAGCACAAACAGCTTTTCCTTTTTGTTTCCAATTCAAAAACTTAAGGTAATCTAATAGCTTAGTTGGTTTCCTACACGAAGTTTCACCTTATTGACGAGGGTTCGATTCCCCACCTTGTAATCCCCTCCCCCATTTCCCCTTCAAAAATAAAATAAAAACTTGACAAACCTTAATCTTCAACCATTCAACATGAAAAAATCAAAATTCAAATGGACTATGTGATACTTGGATACCATAGCACTCATTTAGCTAACACAAACAACTTTTCCTTTTTGTTTCCAATTCAAAAACTTAACAAACCATCAATCTTAACAGCTCAGTTGGTTGCCTAACTGATGGTTCAATTCCCCTTACCGAAAAATAAAACTTAACAAACCTTAATCATCAACAATTCAACATGAAATATCAAAATTCAACAAAAACCAAGCCACCCTCATGAATTTAAACATAAACCCTAAAACCCACAAAACCAAATACTCCAAATGAAAAACAGAGAAATACCCACAAAATGTATACACAAAAAAGTTACCTTCGTATCAATAGCCTTGTAAACAACACCATAAGTACCTTCACCAAGAACTTCTCGCTTCAGATAACGATCTGCAGCTTTCCTATTCATACCCAACAATTTCTCCACTTCAGACATCGTTTTCTTCAGATTTTTCACAATTTTTTATGGGTTTTGCATCCGCCGCACTGCTAAACTGTTCTACACAGCTACTCGAAGTATATATATACTCAACATACCATTGAATTGGCAAGTTGTTTATGAGATTTCTGAATTTGCTAACAAAGTGTTTGTTCAAATGTCTCAGTGAAAGAGTATAAAGGAAAAAGAAGAAATAGGAGCGTATTGATTTTCTTTTATTTTTTATAAAATAATGGAGAATTCATTTTTCACTTTAATTTAAAACAAGGTGTTAATATTACATGAAATTGTGTTCACACCTTTAATCTATAAGTCTATACTCTTTTAAATGATATGCATATTTTTGTGTGATATCGAATCATACTAATTTAGCATGATTAAGTTATGGAATATACAGAGTAAGAAGAGATTGTAATGATAATAGTATAGATAAGAATGTGCGAAGAGAAATGTCTGGTGTAGTAATTAAATTAGTGTAAATATTGAAACTAGGTAAACTTTTAGCTCGAACGTCGTTGTAGTTTCATTAATGGATTTTTAACGTATATGAAGAAGTGTGGTTTGTTCGAGAAATTCCTACTTTTCTGACTATTTCTGAGATGTTTGGGTTTTTGCTTGGGAATTTGTATATCGGGAGAAGTAAAAGAGTTAAACAACCAAACCGAACCACAATCCGAATCAAACCGATTAAAAGAATATCCGCAAAAATAACCAAACCGAACTGTTAAATTATATATATAAATTTTATAATTATTTATTTATTATTCATAAATAAAATATAAATATTTTATTAAATTTTAATTAACTGAAGTCTTTAACTTTATTATTTTCTTAAGCCCAACACTTAAATTTCAGCCCAAGTATTAAAATTCTAATTGTAACTCAACCAAAATTTTATTATTTAAGTGATTTTACATTTGGAGCACTGATTTTTTTTTTTTGGTTTATTAGGAAAAATTCTCAGTTGTCACATCATGCAAGATTCAATATGTTACTCCCTCTGTCCCAGTTTATGTGACATACTTTCCTTTTTAGTCAGTCCCAAAAAGAATGACACATTTCTATATTAAGTAACAATTTGACTGTAAAATGTCTATTTTACCTTTAATGAAATGATTTACAGTCACACAAATTTCTATCATTCATTTTGGACCACAAGTTTTAAAAGTCTTCCTTTCTTTCTTAAACTTCGTGTCGAGTCAAACTACCTCACATAAAATGGGACAGAGGGAGTATATATTTATCCAATACAACTCTGCTCTATTGATTTTCCACTACATATATACATTGCTTTCTCTTTTTAGATGTAAGTCTTCTAATAGGGTAATGAGTTTTTTTAGTCCTGTTTCAATTGTTCTGTGACTGGTATTGCTTGATAAAATTTACAATAGCTTTTCTGATTGTTTTTGTACTATGAATTTGTGTCTATCGAGATGCATATGCCCTAAAAATACTATATACTTTCAAACCGAAATAACCAAAAAAATTGAACCAAACCGAACCAAACCGACGGTTATTTTTTTGATTTGGTTTTAGAAATTTAAAAACCGATCAATTGTGGTTTGGATTTGGTTTTAACCAATAACCGATTCAAACCGAACCATGAACACCCCTACATATGAGTCTCGTGAAGACTTGAATCTAGTCTGACACAATACATGCGTTATTTTCATGTTTGAGAATGTGAAATGTCATTTCAATCTATTTTTGTTTTAAAATGATACGTAAAATTAAATTCTAACATTTATAATCTGTGTATTTATTCCATTTTAACGCGTTTTTTTAATATCCTTCTCTGTTGTTATTCGTTTCTCTCTACATTTATCACGAATCAATTTTTTTTCTACGTAATTTGAAATTGCATCATTAAAGATATATCGCGGGATCGGAATTGGAGAGAACAGGAATAGGGGGCGTGGAGTTTCCCGTTTTAAATGAAAATATTTTTTTTTTTT
>JAJOOS010036332.1:0-13989 GCA_029582725.1 Solanum chiquidenum | reverse complement strand
CAAGCTTCTTAATTGGTAAGATTATATATATCTTCAGCATTAAAGGTAT
Organism: Solanum chiquidenum; assembly: GCA_029582725.1. Classification (NCBI taxonomy): domain Eukaryota; kingdom Viridiplantae; phylum Streptophyta; class Magnoliopsida; order Solanales; family Solanaceae; genus Solanum; species Solanum chiquidenum. The sequence continues at coordinate 13,940 of JAJOOS010036332.1, read as the reverse complement.
GCTAGCTACCTCCCAAAAAGCCAATTACAAGCTTCTTAATTGGTAAGATTATATATATCTTCAGCATTAAAGGTATGCTAGCTACCTCCCAAAAAGCCAATTACAAGCTTCTTAATTGGTAAGATTATATATATCTTCAGCATTAAAGGTATGCTAGCTACCTCCCAAAAAGCCAATTACAAGCTTCTTAATTGGTAAGATTATATATATCTTCAGCATTAAAGGTATGCTAGCTACCTCCCAAAAAGCCAATTACAAGCTTCTTAATTGGTAAGATTATATATATCTTCAGCATTAAAGGTATGCTAGCTACCTCCCAAAAAGCCAATTACAAGCTTCTTAATTGGTAAGATTATATATATCTTCAGCATTAAAGGTATGCTAGCTACCTCCCAAAAAGCCAATTACAAGCTTCTTAATTGGTAAGATTATATATATCTTCAGCATTAAAGGTATGCTAGCTACCTCCCAAAAAGCCAATTACAAGCTTCTTAATTGGTAAGATATATCTTCAGCATTAAAGGTATGCTAGCTACCACCCAAAAATCCAATTACAAGCTTCTCTCTCTCTCTATATATATATATATTCCGAATAATTATCAGGTTAATTAAAGAAGAAGGAAAATAATTTCAGAAGTAAAAACGGTTTTATTGCAAGTAATTTTACTTCTTTCTATTCAATCCTGATCAACTCAAAATCTCTTCTAAACAATCCCAAATTTTAGATATGAAATTCTCTCAATATTTTGAGTGTTTTGATATATACTCTGCTTGAAACAATTCATATTTAAAGTACATCAATTTTTAAAATCAAACCTTAAAACTTTAGCGATCGATTGATCATGGAAGAAGAAGGAAGAGAGACTGAAAGCAACAAAGAAAAAAGAAAGAAGGAGGAGGAAAATGAAGGAAGAATAAGTCACTAATGGCTAAAGTGGAATGAAGAAGAAGAAGAAGAAGCGATATGTTCGAATGGCCAATTCGGTAATTTTAACAAAGTTGAGCCAATTTTCTTGTAAATAAGATGGCCAAGCAATCATTTTACGGAATTATTTCTACACTTGACTAGTAATTTGGATTGACTTTTTTAAGGGACATACAAGCTAAAAGCCATAAATTGGAAACACCCAACTTTTAACTGTTGTTTTGATACTTTTTAGCCTAAAAAAGTACTTAAAACATTTTTTTTTAATTTTCCAAACACTTTTAAAACTAAAAAAAAAACTTAAAAGCCAAAAACTACTTAAAATAAGTCAATCCAAACACTACTAAGAGGGTGTTTTGATTGACTTAAAAGTTAGTCAAACCTACTTTTAAATCAATTTTTTTTTTGAAACTGATAACTTTACTTTTAAATCAATTTTTGACTTCTAGAAATGTTTGACAAATATAAAAATAACTTAAAATAAGTCAAAAATGACTTAAAATAAGTTAGGAAGTGTTTGACATGGTTAAAAATAACTTAAAGTAAATTTAAAATGACTTAAAATCTATATCTATCTATATCTATCTATCTATCTATACTACCTTTAAAGCATGAACTCTCAAACTGGAATGTTGAATTACTATAATACCCCAAATTAAAAATACTCAATTTATTTTTATTATTTATTTAATTAATTATATTATATTAAAAGTAGATACATTTTCACATTATAAGGTCGTGACTTTTCCGATGAGTTGTGACTTTTCCGATGGATTGTGACTTTTTTGACGGGCTGTGACTTTTTCGATGAGTTGTGACTTTTCCGAAGGATTATATTTTTTCAAAGGGTTTTGACTTTGCCAAATGGTTGTGCCTTTTTTATGAGTTGTGACTTTTCCGGTGAGCAATAACTTTTTTGAAATATTGTGACTTTTTTGACAAGGCACAATTAGCACCTATTCATACAACTATTTATTAACTATAAATAAAGGGGTTTTCTCTCACTTTTAAACTACGATTTCTTTATGTTTTCAACTCTTCTTTTTATTAAAAAAATCTCAAGTGTTATTTGCAACAGTTGATTAAGTTCGAAATTCACTGAAATTTGAGGTACCACATAAAAAAGCGTTGGTGAACAAATTGTAGCAAATCAATCATCAATTCACGCTCACATTATCCTCTTACGATTTTCATCACATACATACTTCAATATTATTTTAAAATTTTAGAATAGTTATACCCTTTTAATTAACCTATATATTTTATTTATTAAAAAAAGACTAATTTCCTATGAATAGTCGCAACAATTTCAACCTTCATGTTTCTTTGGTCATAAATCATAGTCATTCACTCCTTATAAATTCTCGAGGATCTCTTTTCTGTGACAATTTGAGATCATTTAAAATTTTCATAAATGATTTATCACCAATCCATTGATATGTTTCGCCAAAGTTCTTAGCATTGAAATTTAGGTATTGACTTTCTATTAAAGAAGAAAAGAAGAGAATATAGAGATGTCCAATTAGTTAGGAACTTTGCTTCACACATAAAACTTCTATATATAGTGCGCATAGATTTTCATTTCTTTTTCTTATTTTTTTTTTAAATTTATTTATTTTGTGTTTTAATTTGAGAGAGAATTTAATAATTAGTGTTCACATATTGAGTGAACAGTGACAAATACACACATTGTAGATTATTTTTCAAATAAAATTCATAGATCAAATTATGGGAGAGACTATAATAATAAATAAATACAAAAAAGGCACAAGATTGGGGTAAGATATTTTTTTTTCATTTTTTATTCTTATACCCTCAAACGAAGGAGTTTCTTCTTAATTTTGCTAATACGAAAAAGGCACATGATAGGAGTATCTTCCTAATTATTAGTTTGGCGAAATGGTCTGATGGACCCTTGTACTTGTATGAGTTTGTATTCTGGACCCTTATACTTAACCATTTATCAACTGAACTCCTAAATCTATTGAAACTTGATATTTTAAACCTTTTTTTTTACCTGTCATCCTATGTGACATTTTTGTTCAAAGAGCGTGTGATACACATATTTTAAGAGCGTGAGGTCTTAAAAAAGACTGAAAATGTCAAGTTTTGACCTAACTAAGAGTCCATTGTTGGACAAAAAGAAAAGTTTTTTTTGGGGCTTTTCTACTTATCTCCAAATTCTTTCTCCATTTTTTTCATTGTTTCAGGTTGCCTTCATCTTCTTCAAAGGACTCATTATTTCTTGAACAAATTCAGTCTTTACTACTCTACAAAGAATTTTCACAAGTAACAAATTTCTTTCATTGTTCCAAACAAATAAATGGACTTATCGATCCTATTCTTCAACAAGTATTATGTTTCCTCCGAACTTAACATCACCAGAACCATCAACCACACCAATTTCTGCAAATCTTCAAAACACAAAATCCTTTCTTAAATGAACGAATTATAAAAAGCTAAAAAGTTAAAATTGATCCAAAATTACAAACAGGGGAAGAAAAGGAAAAAGAAACATGGAGGATGAGTAATGAAGAGAATATGAGAGTTGAGTAATTTGGACGAGAACTGATTATTTGTGAGATCGAGGGTTTTGGAGCGAGTATCGCTGCCGTTTGGGGCCATCACTGCTTTTTCCAAATTGAATGTGGCGCAATCATCCTCTCCATCTTCGAGTGGTAGCTCCACCACCACGTTGCGGTGTACGATCGATCTTGCTGGTACTGCATTTTACTGGTGAAAGCCTTTGGAATGAGACAGGAGAAAGAAGAGAAATCTGGAAGAAGAGAAAAAGTTTTTTCAAATAAAATTTTGGGGATTTAATTTAATTTTACCATTTTGTTTCCTACGTGGTAGTTAAAAATTAGGTGAAATTTGACATGTAGGGGTTGTATTACACGCACTATCTATCATGTGAGAAAAAGGGTTTAAAATACTAAATTTCAATGGGTTCGGGGGTTCAGTTGGTAAAAGATTAAGTAGAAGGGTTCATAATACAAACTCATACAAGTACAAGGGTCCATCAGACCATTTCGTCTATTAGTTTTGATGTTAAGTCCACTATTTTAAAAATAGATTTTCACTTTAACTTATAATATGATAATATATCCATGATAATAATTTTTTTGGCAAGAGATTTCAATCAAATGGAACACTAGAGTGAATATAGTATGAATGTATATTTTCGTCTTCCTTCTTCATTGGCTATGAACTGTTACATATATTATTTTTTATATTTTTTATATTGAGTATGAAAAAAACTTAAGTATGAATTTCCTGTTATTTTGTGTTCATTTTAATCTGAGAAAATGTTAAGTCACAAGATACACTTCTTGCACTAGCTATATAAAAATAGATAAGAAAATAGTGATTGGTAATAAAATGATCTTAAATCAAATTAAATATTCTATAAAAAAATACTTTAAATTTTTTTCATCTATTAGTTTTTTTTTAATTTAAAAAGCTTAATATTTTATATCACGATATAACTTTTATAAGATACTAGATATTTTCATTAGATGACAACTATATGATATGTATGCAGCAGAAAAAGAGAATACTACAATTTCACAAAGATAAGGTAGAAACTTAAAGAAATGATTTTTTTTTTAATCATAGGTGATGCTCATATATTAACATTAAAGCTAAATATTTGACATACACTCAAACCTCTATTTAACCATCATTTGTTATAACAACATTTCACTGTAACAATCTAATTTTCTTTAGAACTCATTTTTGATGTTTTATTTTTTGTCTTTATAACATTCTACTTATAATAGTGTTGTCATTCACTATAGAAGTACACTTTCTTTTTTTTTGTAAAATTACATCTCTATGATAGCCTTACTCAAATATTAATTGAGTAATAATATTTTGTAAAAGATATATTACGTATAAAGATAAAATATTAAAATATTTATGGTAATCTTTGTTAGTGTCATGTATATACTAAATTTCAAGTATGAATATTTAAGAGAAAAATTATACTTAAATAGTATCCATCATTTATGGTCATAACCTCGAAAGGAAAGGCTATTGGTGATCTTTATTATATTGATATTTTTTTTCTATTTTGTTTTGTAAATTTGTTTACAAAATTGAGTAAAGTAAAAAAATAATATTACTAAAGAAACGTCACTTTCTCCATATTTAAATTTTGAATGTATTTTAAAATGTTTCAATGAAATCTGGTCATTTTGGTCTCTAAAGTCAATTAACTCTATAACAATCTGTATGAATCATTTAAAAGTACTTGTTTAATGTTCTTTCAAAATTATAATTATTTACTAAAAAGCTTTAATTTAGTAATATTTCTATTTTACAACATCGTATAATATATGATATGATACACACGTGCCGTGAAACTAGTAAGTTAAAGACCAAATGTAGGCATTCCTTACTTTTTATTTTTTGACTTAAAAATCATTAAGTTTGACTTTTTATTTTGACTTAAAAATTACTTTTTTTTAAGTCAATCCAAGCGGGCTCTAAATTTAGAATACAACATTTATTTTCATTTTTTTTTTCTCTTTACCAAAAAAACACACTGAAGTGAATGTTGTCGGACACAACCCGGTTGAACTGACCCGACCGACTTGCTTTCTTCAAAACCCAAGAAAAACCCTCGTAGCGAAGAATTTCTGAGAAGCAGCAAAACACGAAGAAGAAAGAGTTAAATCACTCTCCGAAATCGAATCATGTACGGTGGTGGTGAGTATCAGTTACTTTGAGTATCAAAGTTTAGGGCTTTCATGTTGTAAGCACAAGAATTCAGCGTTTTGTTTGTTTGTGTACAGATGAAGTGTCAGCAATTGTGATAGATTTGGGTAGCCATACTTGCAAAGCTGGTTACGCTGGTGAAGATGCTCCCAAAGCCGTTTTCCCATCAGTAAGTTAAACCGATTTTAGCCTTGTTAGCTTGCAAATTTACTAACATTTTCATGTTAAAGCGTTTAACTTCCCAAGCACCAGCATTTTAATAGCTAATTCGAGTCAAGTGACCTCGAAAAGAAGTATAAGTAGCTTGTTATAACTGCAGTGATAATGTGAAAAACTTTTACACTCACAGTGTATGTAACACGAAATATGACTGGGCGTTTTAGTTTTGTTTAAGACGAAGCCTCTAAAGTTTAGAGATTTTGGTCATAGGCAGCATTCTTGAGCCTCTATGATGTTTAATATGCAATTGAAGTAACAGTATAGGGTGTGTGGATAGATGAAATGATCCTAACCCTTAACATCAGCCTACTGCCACTAAATTTTTTCCTTTTATATTGGGATTTTAAAGATTTTTATCATACATCATCAGCTCTTTTTAAATTATTTCTTGAACAAATTAGAATTGTTTGAAGGGAAACTCATCAATGAGACCAATAAAGAAACTGAAATTGGGAGATATTTTCCTGTTAAAATTGATAAAAAAATATTGGCGGGTAATTTGAGGAAATAGATCACTTTACATTGGATTCTCATCTACATAGTGGGGAAACTTGAGGACTATTAGACTCATGGGTTTGAGAATCCTCTTTAGTGTGCGATAGTCATCTTTTGTGTGCATAGATTCTGGTCATGTGGTGGATTGCTTAATAATTACTCATGCCGTCTCATATTAGTGGATCATTATACTAAAAATAGTTGTCCCATATTAGTTGTCCACCTTACTAAATCAAAAAATCATTAATTAAATTTTTTCTATATTACCCTTGCAATTAATTCTTTTTAAAGTGTTCCCATTTGTTTGTAAAATTCCCAAAAAGTTTTTTAAGGGGTGAATTAGTAAAATTATCTTTTTATTTATTATTTATGATTTCTTAAGTACAGTGCAAAATGAAAAGTGATCAACTAATATGGGGCTGAGGGAGTGTTACAGTAGCTGTAAGCTCTTTGTCAGGTCCTCGAGCACTGTCTTCAAACAATTGTGCCTCTTACTTTTTCCAGGTTGAGTTGCTGTTCGATATGATTTGGGAATTGGATACCTGTGATGGATTTACATGGAGTCTTTTATTACTTTTAATTTCCAACTGTATGTTATTACCATGAAACCACAATTGTTAAAGATTGTTCTGCAAGGTCTTGTAGCTCTAACATCCAAGAAAGCTAAAGGTGCAGTCGAATGACTACTGAAATATACTTGCTCTTCCGTACTTATAAAAAAAGAAAAGGGAAAAATAATTACTTCTCTTACGGATCTCAGAACCAGAAAATTTAAATGATGCTCCCACATAATTGTGCAACCATTTCAATGTTTCACTTTAAGAAATAGATAAAATATAGTTGGTGTATTTATTGTATTGCTTGTACCTGGTGCTGTAGAATGTTGGTTCAGCGATGGAAGTCCTTGATTGCACTGAAGGATGTGGTCTGCGGTTAATGAAGTTAGAATGGACCATGAGAGACCAGGGTTCAAATCCCAGTGGAGGCAAAAAAGGTGGATGATACCATCAAACCTTGGTGATAGAATTATCATGTATATGTGTTGGTGGAAGGTATTAAGTAACCGTTAGATTAATTTTGAAGATGGTACGGACACCACCGTTACCACAAAAAAAGAAGACGAAAGAAGATAGAAGTCCCCAATTTCCTACTTAGTCTTGAACAATAAAATTTATAGCTGATGCAGCGAAAAGTTTCCCTGGAATTAAATACATAAGATAGCTGCCGAGTTTATCACAAAAGAGGAAGAAGAAGAAGAAAGATAACTGCTGAGATAATTAGCAACATCTCTCCGGTTATTCTCCTTCTTAGATTAATCAAATATCTAGTATCTCCTGTCTTCTCAGGATTAGTTCAAATCCTCTCCTCATTATGGTTGACACGTGAATTCTTAAAATATCATTAGCAAGTCAGCCGCTCACAAACTAACCTGCCTTGATTGTGAATGTCTATATCACTATGCTATTCGTTCATGTATACTTATATTTTGCTTCTTTTTAACTAGTCACCTACATGTATGTTTTTGTGTAAGTTGTCTTTGATTTCATGATCTGTTAAAAAGGCTGTTGGATCGGTTGATGAAATGGAAGTTGATAATCCTGATAATCCGGAGGATAATTCTGGATCTGCTCCTGACCTTAAATCAAAGGGTAAGCGGAAATTGTATGTGGGATCTCAAGCCTTGGGATTTCGCCGTGATCACATGGAGGTCAGTTTTACAAATTTATCTAGTACCATCTCGAGATGCCATTTCCTTATCTTTGTTATCTAATATGTTGGATTGTCATGTCAGGTGATATCACCCATCAGGGATGGGACGGTGGTGGACTGGGATATTGTAGAAAACATATGGGACCATGCTTTTAGGTAATTGGTCCTTCCTTTTGTTCATATGTTGAAACAATTCCCTTCTTCCATTAACTTTTTGTTGTGTCATGGGAAGAATATAACTCTACATATTTTCAGCTCAGGTAAGTGGGGATATGCTTTGCTCTGCTTATGTTGCATAGTTGTTCTATATGTGTCTTGTCCTCCTCTCTTAGTATGGAAGTACCTTAGAAACCCTCACTGATGGATCTTAACATCTTAAGGTGGTGATATGTTGCTGATCTTGTTGCCCTGGCAGTCTGCACACATGCTCTCTGATTACCGTGTCCTGTGAAACATATTTTAGAATATTGTGTGAGGCAGACAAAATGTGAACGATTTTCTTTTTAATCTCATTTGGGTTAGTTGATATTGGTCTATTTCACAATTTCCCCGATAGCTGAAAGGTAGTTTTAAGCAATTGACAGCATCAAGGACATGGTAGAGTTTGTTGCAGGGTTGTGTTGAGCAAGTATTTCTAATGCCCCCAGACCACCATTAGACAATATTGGGCATTCTTCGTTTTGGTTTTACTACGTGGATTACTGCAGTGTCCTCTTGCATAAAATGTTGTTCGAACCCTTCGATTACTGCTGGGTTGGTGATTCGAACATGACACTGGTACAGGTGTGAGGTTCGTACCAGATCTTATCAACATTCGGTGGATAATTTGACCAAGGAAAGGTGAATAGAGAACCGAAGAAGACAGAGATGAAGCACAAAGGAGAAGAGGAAGAAGACAGAAGGAATAAATGTGACAACAGGAACAGTAATTCGATGAGCTTCACGATGTGTCTCTGTAATTTTTCTTCTTCTTCGAAGTAAGACAAAAAGATCTAAAATTTTAGGCATTTAAACCACCATTCAACTAAAACAGGGGACTGACACACTAGGACTACCTTCTGGGGAAGCCACCACTGAACTCAAAGGAGGAAATGCCGTAGGGTATCTTTGCCAATTATTGGTGGGCTTGGTTTTAAGAGAAGTGCCCAGGCAAAAATATTGTGATTTAATTGGACCACAAAGATAGTTCATTATATATTTAAGGACAAGATATATAAGAACAAGATTAATTGGGAATTCTCAAAAACAAAAAAACGAACAAGATTAATTGACTAACTTGGAGATGGGTAGAGGGGTAGGCCATTATTCATTGAGTTTTGAACGGTGTTTCTGCTGGTCCTTGGGGATTTCTCAGTTATAAAATAAATAAATTGTGTTAACTTTGGATCATTTGACACAACAAAATATTTAACATAACTTATTAATTAACCAAAAATGGATTTTAGCGAAAATTTATCTCAAGAGTGAGTTACTTTTCTATGTTAGAAATTATTAATTGTTTTATATATTATGTTTTAAATATAAATCCGTATAGGTGATATCTACTAGTTGGGAATAAGCTTGAGTCTTGTTGAAACCTACACTCTAGAACCTCTTTTACCTGTGTCAGACACTTGCATTCTACCCATTGCATCTAGATTTGTAGCCATGTAGTCTTTGCGCGATTGCTCTTATATTAATGTAAATAATGTCATATTAGTGATTCATCCTAAAAAGGAAACACAATTATGCTACATACTGCTTGCACTCTATTTTTGAAGATCAGATTGCAATGTTCTTTTTTGGAGAATTGTAACAAGTTATTATATAAAGGTAGACCATACAAGCTGTGAAGTCACCCAAAACAGTGTGAGTTATAGTTAGAGTTCCTAGATCTAAGCCTTCCTACATGTAATCTAGAACATCAAAAATTGACTCTGATTCCTCTATGTATTCTTGTTTACACCAAAATTATGAAGGTCTAAACGGTTGATCTTCAACTTCTGGATAGTACTTCGTTTGCCTTCAAAACATCTCTGATTCCTCTCTGTTCACCAACTGCATGCTGGGACAATCCTCCATCTCTCTTTTTGACTTCTTTGATCACTGAAATACCTGCTTTATGTGAAGAGATGTGGTATTACTGATTCATTTGAAGAAAGGGAGAAAAAAGTCTTCCTTATATGCTTTTCTTGTGTTACTTTTTTTTCTTTTTTCCTGTCATTTGGTTAAGTTGATGCTGATCTAGACTATTGAAAAAGACCTTTTTTTTCCTGCTACTTACATTCACTTGCAGGGAATGCTTACTGATCGATCCAAAGGAGCATCCAATGTTACTTGCAGAGCCTTGTTCAAACACTCAGCAGCAGAGGGAAAAGTGAGCAATGCAATCTGTCTTATAGCAGTCTTATTACTTCACATTAAATCATGTCATTTATCTTTTGGGCATTATATAACAATTGGGTACATGATTTCAAGCTTTATTATTCCTGAATATGCCGCCTTTTTCTGCCTATTTTGCGTCTATAGGAGAACACAGTTTTTTTAGGAGGATGAGAAAAATATAAGATGAAAGCACATCCTTAAGTAAAGTTTACGTATTTATCAATCCTGTAGGCCCATATGTCTTTTCAATTTCAAAGGGGAAAAGTATGAGCATTCTAACAGCTTCCTTTCATATAAAAGCCATTAACAAACCAACAAGGGTGGTGGTGGACTGGTAAGTACTCCTTCATCCTTATCCAAGAGGTCTCGGGTTCGAGTCCCCTTGGGTACAGAGTCACCTTTGTTAGGGAGCACTTTACCCCCCCTCCCCCAATGTGGGACTTCCGACGCGAATCCGTATTTAGTCGGGCTCCAATGTGGGTACCGGAGAGGCGGAGACCGGGTGGGAAACCAAAAAAAAGAAGTCGTTAACACCAAAAGTTTGTTAGTTTGATGTGAAAATAGTATATATCCAATTAAACCAAGTAATAAGGTGATCGGTACTTTTATAATTGATGAATGCTAAAATTGCTGCTATTTGTGATGAATAAGGACCTAGAGTTCCGATACCAGTGATGTAGCGCTAGAAATTGGGTAGGGTGAAAGAGAAGGGGAAAATATGAGAAAAGAGAGGAGAGAAGAACAGTGAGAGTAGAATAAAACAGAAATAGAGTGAGAAGAGTCCACAAAAGAGAGATTTTACAAGCAGTTCATCTGTAAAATCTCTTTTGACTAGAGCGATTCTTGTGCCCATGCTTGAGCAATTTGGACCTCTCAAAATAGTTCTCTAAGCTATCTTCCCTATTAAAGAACAAATCTAGGTCAAGTTTCCATCAAATTTATGTCCATCCACCTTGACTTTTTTTATAAGGTCATTGTTGTCCTCATAGGTGGTGGATTTCTCTCAAACATAAGATGTCACTTATTAGGGCCTAGCCTGGAATTCATATTCGTGGTGGTCTGCTAAGTTAGGATTGTCAACTACTGACTGATTTACTGATCAACTGTTCGTTTGCCACAGAATGGATCCCAAGTGTCAATATAAAAGCCTTACCTTGTTTAATTTGTAATATGTTCTAGAATCAGTCGAGTCCAAGGAATTACTTTCCTTAACAAGAAGTGTCTACTGTGAAATAAATTGTCCATCATGAACCAAAAAAAAAGAGGAAAGGCAGTCTGGTGCTTGCACTATTATGTCATCTGTATGCAAAATGAAAATTACAGTGGACTGATGATCATCTATTTAACAGGGCTGCAGAGATAATGTTTGAAAAATACCAAGTTCCAGCATTGTTTTTGGCCAAAAATGCTGTAAGTGCCTTTACCCACTTTGAATCTTTAATTTGTAGCGTCTTAAACATAACCTTCTTTGTGCTATATAGTAATGGAACTTTCACTTTTGATTCAAGAATAAAGATAAAATAATAAAAAAAACTGTAGCTTCTTAACGTTACAAGATCATTTCACTCTAGTTGTTAATTTTCTCATGGTACTGTTAATGCTAGGTTCTCACATCTTTCGCATCAGGGCGTGCAACTTCTTTGGTTGTTGACAGGTAGGATGTTATGTTTTACTTACTGGCTATCCTTTTGAATTACTTATTTGACTTGACTTGTCTTGTCAGTAATAAAGTTCTTTTACTGAGATATCTAGTCTCTTAGCCGTAATATCATTTATATTATCTGCATCGCTTTGTACCTTCCCTTCAAGTGGGATATGAAAAATTGGAGAGACTTCATGACTTCTGGTGCATGATGGCATCTTAATCTCAGTTTCTGTTCACCTTGAATAGTTAAGTTTCTATACATTTACATCTGTAGCAGTCTAAATTTGATTCATAACTGTATGATGATCGATGAGCGAATGGTGAAAATGAGAGGTTTTCAAGTAGGCTAGCATCTTATTCGTTAAGAATTATGTTTGAGAATATGGAGATATGATATCAATCTTTGCAATCAGTAATAAGAATATGTGATAATGTGAATTATAGAAATGCTATAATGCTCTAGGTTAGATTAGGTGGATACTCTTCTGTATTGTTATTCTCTTTCAATCTCCACTATTGCTTAGTACACCTGTAATACCCTTCCATTTCAATCATCTTTTTTTAATTCTAGTATGTGATGTCTTCTGTTTCTTGAGAAAGTACCAGTTTTGTATATTTAAGCAAAAAAACACATAGGTTGTGCTGAAATCATATTTCCAATGGGGAAAAAGGAACAAAAACCTAGGATATTAATGATTGAAGCAGTGTCTTCTATGTAGTTCTGTTTACGCCAAAACCAAAAAGTTTATTGCAGTTGTACTTGGTCCTCTGTAGTCTGTACTGAGTTGCAACTCTTCTCTCTCTCTCCCTCCCCCTCTCCCTCTCTCTCTCCCCCTCCCCCTCTCTCTCCCTCCCTCCCTCCCCTGCTTTTGCCTCTTCCCAGCCAAACAAGACTTCAATTATTTTTCTTGGCATTGTCCGGGCAATGCTCTGAGACTAATGGAGATCTTCCATAGCATGTCTGCTGTCCTGCATTTTAGGAATAGATGCTGACTGTCTCAGCTTCTTTGAATAAATCTCTCTCCTATTAAGGTTGTCTTTCATAACTGCTTTCTTAGCTAATAACCAGGTAAAATATGCAACCTTAAAAGGTATACCCTAAAGAGTCTTGTTGCCACCATAATGTGTTTCCATTTGTACTCATCTAACTGCTTGTAAAATTCTACTAATGTAGCCACTTCCCAATCATTTAGATTCCTTCTGAACTATATATTCCATTCTTGAGGAGACCGTGCTTCTTTTACTGTCTTCTGTTGTTTTAGTCCATGGCATGAATGCCAGGAAAATGTTCTTTGAGGCAAGTATTACCCAACCAGTTATCCTCTCAAAAAGACGTTTTGCACCCATTTTACATCCTGATAATAGAGTGATCCCTCACTAGTGGCCTAAGTGTTCTTATAGATCTCCACAAACTCTATCCATAAGGCGAGTGCACTTTCTTTGAGATCCATCTGTTATCTTCACCATATTCACTTTGATAATACCTTCTAGTAAACTTGGGGTTCATGGGAGGTTCTCCCTTGCCATTCAATTTTGAGTGCCTTGCTGTATAACTTTAGTTTCCTAGTACTTAACAAGCCCTGCCTCCTCCAAAGTAGAACATTGCTCCACTTGACTCTGTAAAAAATCTTTTTATCCTTATTACCTTGTCATATAATAAGGCTATTCTTCCTTAATTACAATGATTACAATGATTTTGTTGTACAAGAACAAGGGCGACATTCACAATTGCAACAACTATAGGGGTATTAAGCAGCTAAGCCACATTATGAAGGTTTGAGAAGGGGTGGTGGAGATAAGGGCGAGGAGGGATGTGACTCTTTTCGAGAATAAGTTCGATTTAATGTTGGGACACTCAGC
>JAJOOS010036330.1:0-12031 GCA_029582725.1 Solanum chiquidenum | reverse complement strand
CACACGTAGCCGGACCAAGGTGCGGGGTGAAATTCTCTAGATGCCGGACCAAGGATTTAGAGATACCTAACTTATCACTTTGCATGTAATACACTAGGAGAGAATTGTTGTTACTAAGATTACTGTGTTACGAGCTTGTGGGGAACACGTATACCCTAGTTATTTCTCTCATCTTGATAACAACCAAAATTGACTTTTGATTACTGATTACTTATTAAATTCTTACAATTTGTTTCACAACCCCCCCCCCTTTTAATTACTTGTTTTGTTTTTGGAAGTAATTTGACTAATTGAATATAATTGTTGGTTAAAGTAAAGTCTAAACCAGTTTTCTCGTGGGATCGACCCCAACCTAGAAGTTGGGTTCTTTACTTGATAACGATCGCTTATGCTTCTTTAAAGAGGTGTAATTTGAGCGTATCATATAGTCCAAGGGAAATGAGGAGCATACAAATCACATTCGCATTGTTTAGGGTAGCTCGGGGAATTCAAAATTATATGCTAAATTTTCTAATTGCAAAATCTAGATACCCTCAATATCTTTTTTTGGGCATGTAATTTCAAAGAAATGGGTGATGGTAGACCCCCTAAAAGATATAGGTAGTTAAGAATTGGGTCCTACCTTTCTTTGTGACAAAAGTTTGGAGTTTTGTGGGTCTTGCTAGCTACTATAGTAGGTTTATGAAGAACTCTACTTCTATTGCTATGCATTTAACCAGGTTAACTCAAAAGGGGCTACCATTCGAGTGGTCAGATAAGTGTGCATAATGTTTTCAAAAGCTTAAGAACCTCTTGACTACAACGCCTATAATGAAATTACCGGTGGAAGGTAAGGATTTCATTATTTATTTTGATGTTTCACATTCAAGCTTGGGTGGTGTGTTGATGCTGGAAATGAATGTTACAGCTTATGCTTCCAGACAGATTAAGGTCTATAATAGGAAATACCCCATCCATGATTAGGAGTTGGCGGCGATAGTGTTTTCTTATAAGATTTAATAACATTATCTTTATGGGGTCAATTGTAAAGTATTCATTAATCATCGCAGTCTGTAACATGTGTTGACTCAGAAAGATCTGAATTTGAGATAGAGAAGATGGATGGAATTTCTCAAGGACTACGATATGACTATTCAGTGTCATCCAAGTAAGGTCAATGTTGTGGCACACACATTGGGCCAAAAAAAGGTTAGCATGGCAGTTGACTTACTTAGGGGTGTCTAAGAGACTTTTGGTCATATATATTCAGAATTTAGAGTCAAAGTTCATGCAGTTGGGTATCTTTGAGAAGGTTGGGTGTTAGCCAGTATTGAGGTAAGATCACCTTTATAAATTAAATCAAGGCTAAGAAGTTTGAGGGTGAGGATTTGAGTAAACTAAAAAATAAGATGGTATTTGGGGAGACCCAAGATTCCTTCCTCGATGCATAAGGTGTGCTCAATCTTAGAGGAAGAATTTGTGTTTCTTGGGTCGGTGACTTGATACTTAGTGTGTTGGGAGAGTCTCATGGTACATGATATTCTATTCATCAGTTGTGACCAAGATGTACCGAGATTTGAGACAGCTTTATTGGTGGTCAGGGATGAAGAAAGACATTATTGAGTATGTTTCTAAATGTCAGAATTGCCAACATGTGAAGTATGAACATCAATAGTCGGCAAGTTTACTTCAGAGAATGCCTATTCCTAAGTGGAAATGGGAAATGATAGCCTTGAATTTCATTATGGGACTACTTAAGACCTTGAGAAAGTATGGCTCAATTTGGGTCATTGTAGATAGGAACACTTAATCAACCCACTTTACTCTAGTCAGAGTGGATTACAACTCTTAACAATTGACCAAGATTTATGTCAAGGAAATAGTAAGGTTGCATGGGGTTCTTCTTTCTACCATTTCAGATCTTGGAACTCAGTTTACTTCAAAGTTTTCGGGTACGTTGCATGAGGTGTTGGGTACTCAACTAACTTTCAGCATTGCCTTCCACCCATAGACTGGCGATCAGTCGGAGAGGATAATTTAGGTATTGAAAGACATGTTAAGACTTAAGAGCGTGTGTGATTGACTTTGGGGGCCATTGGGATAATTTATTTCCCTTATGTGAGTTCTCTTATAATAACAATTATCACTAAAGGATTAATATGGAAACATTTGAGGCATTCTATGGGAGGGGATGCAGATTGCCCGTATGGGGTTTGAGGCTAGTGATGTGAAACCTTTGGGTGTTTATGTGGTTAAGGAAGCCTAGTAAAGGGTGAGGGTATTCAAGCTAGGTTATTGACAACCCAGAGTAAGGAGAAAGAGTATCTGGATTGTAATGTAAGAGATATGACCTTTCAGGTTGGGGAACAAATTTTGTTAAAGGTGTCACCCATGAAAAGAGTGTTGAGGTTTGATAATAAGGGTAAGCTTAGACCTTGCTACATTAGCCTCTTTGATATTCTTAATGGTATGGGGCAAGTGGCTTACATGTTAGCACTTCCACCCAACTTTCTTGGAGGCCATCCAGTTTTTCACGTGTCTATGTGGGGATTATATCATCAAATGGGACTCAATAGTGTTAGACAAGGACTTGCAGTATGAATAAAAACCAATCGCGGTTATTAATCAGGATGCCTAGAAGTTGAGGACAAAGGAGATCAAATCGGTAAAGGTCTAGTTGAAACATCATCCGATTGAGAAGGCTACTTAGGAGACCGAGAGGGACATGCGAGACAATTACCCTAACTTGTTCTAGGATTCAAGTACTATCCTTTTTTTTCCTATTTTAGCCTAGTTTTTCATATTTGATCACTCAGGGACGAGCAATGGATAAATTAGTATCTATTGTAGTGACCCATCTAGGTCATTATGAGTAGGTCAATGGTGAAATAAGTAAGGCCAGAAAATGTTTTGGATAGTGACTTGAAAGTTTTAGGCTAAGCTAGGCTAGTCTCAAACAGAATCTGGGTTAGGTGAGGTATATGGTCATACGGGAATGAGTGGGTTGAAATATCTAGGATTTGTTTATATTTTTTAGTATCCAATACATTAAGGAACCCGTGGGGTTTACGAGGTGAGTAGAACTCCCAAAATCGATATTGGCATGAATGAGATAGTTTGAGACATCAAGGGAAGAAGGTATGTTGTGAACAAAAGGATTATCAGGGATTTTCGAGTCTTTGAAGTTCATGCGATCTTCTATAGCAGGTGGTGACCGTTGTAGCGGGCATGAGCAGATTCTATAGCGGGGTAAGACGGGATTTTATGTAGAAAAAGTCCCAAAATCTCATATTTTTTGTATCATTAATCTTTGGATGGGAAGGGGTAAATTAGAGTGATTCCTACTTATTTTCCATCAGTTTTGTTGGTAAAGATAAGTTTATTACTCTCTCATCTTGTAAATTGATTCTTAAGCCTTAGAATCTAGTATATTATTCTTGAGGGAGGGTTTTGACTTGATTTAATGATGGAAAAAGCCCTAGGTTGGATAGAATGATCATAAATTTGTCTAGAATTAGGATTTGGTTATAATTCAGGTATTGTTCGGACATTTTTGAATGATTCTTGTATGTTTTTATTTGTTTTAGACCAAGAACAAGTCAAGGTATTAAACAAGGGGAAAGCTCGGGTTCTTTAGAGTTTCCAAGGGGCTTGATTCGAGATAAGTGTAACACCCCACAAATTTTGAAACTAAGACCTGAATCATTCTTCATTTGCAAATAAGGTCGTGTCGCGTGATTCTTAAATTGATTTTAGGTGTTACGGTAAATTATTTATTGTGGGAATGTATTTAGATATGAATTAAGGTTACTAGAATCCCCTAGCACAAAGTTGAGTTGAAAGCTTCCTAACCGATTAAGTTTTGATATAAGATTCTACTTAGGTCAATATTAAATGATCATACATCTCAACACGCAATAAGTTAGGTGACCCATAACCTATCAAATCAAAGGTCTATGAATCTTCTTTCCAACGCCACCAAGTTTACCTTATTTCGAGTTCAGAGTAAAAAGATATGATTATTTTACCAGAGACTGCCAGAATAGAGTTTTTTGAGTCAGTATCCTACGAGTCACTTCTACAGACTGTAGAAAGAAATATGAATTGTACTGTCAACTCTTTAAAAAACTTTAGAGAGTTAAATTTTGAGGTTCAATTCCTACGGACCCATCTACGGGGTTAGAAACTTCTACATGCCATAGTTTGGACCCATAGGATGATCTTTTGAGCCTTAAAATTCAATATAAATTCTACGGATTGGATCTACAGTCCGTAGAAACTTCTACGGGTCATAGTTTGGACCGATCGAATGATTTCTGAGCCTTAAACTTCAATATGAATTCCACGGATGGGATCTATGATCCGTATATCAAACCACAGATCGTAAATGGCCCCGTGGAAGATTTTTGACAACTTTTTAAGTGGAGTTTCTTTTGTCTTTTCCACTTTTCCTAAGACCAAACTATAACGTTTTAACTTCAACTTGGGGAATATATTCCACCAAATACTCAATTCATTTTATTTTACTGCTCAACTCCCCAACTCGAAAAGAAAACCGGGAGGAAGACCAAAACTAGGGTTTCAATGCCTCCAATCAAGTTCTTCTTCAAACTTCTTCAATAACTATGTTCTTCCAAGTTTGTAAGGCTCTTCATCATGATGTACTGAGTTCTTCTTCACCTCCAAAACTCAATTCAGTCGATAAGAGTTAAATCTAGGGTTATACCCTTAGTTTTGTGAATCTCTTATATGAATTGAGTTATTATTTATGAATTCTTAATTCTTGACTATGAGTTGAACTATATTACGCTTTGAGATCTTTGAGTTATTATTCATGTTGATAATCCCATATGAATCCTAATTTCTGAGTTATGATTGAGAATCTTTAAAACGATCATTTTTCCTTAAATTGATTTTTGAGAAGTTAGCATGAGTTAAAGAGCAAGTTAAAGTATAAACTTATATTTTGAGAAGAGTTTAAGGAAATTAGAGGATTCTCAAATGTATCATTTTTATGTTGAAAAGAGAGTACGAATTTTCAAAATGGTGTAAAGAGTTTTCAAAGTTTACAAGAAATTGAGTACATAACAGTTACCTCTTAAAGATGCCATTTGAGAACTTATCTCAACCATAGAGAATATTTTACTTGAGCATTGAGTTATAAATTTTGGGAGTATTATTGAGCACCGATATGGGAAAGGGTTTAGAAAACTTTCATTCCTTATAAATCACGTAGCCAACATGGGATAGGATCATACCAACATTCGGGTGACTCCTCATTACCTATGAGAAGGCCTGTTAGATGGATTCATGATTTGAGTATGTTCTATACCCCGGCAAGGAATATGACAATTCTGACAACGTCGGCGAGACGTTGTCTCATCACAAGGTTCATAGTAATGGTTGTCAGTTAGAGAAACTCTCTAATAGAGTAAAGAGTATTTTTATTATATATATATATAGTTCTTTGAGTAAACATCTTTTACTTTGTGAAGCTTTAAATGATCTTATCTCAATTTATGCTTTACATTCAATTGAGTATTGTTTCAGCCCTTTCAGTTCATTTATTAGTTCTTCAGCTATATTACATACTCGTATATTCAATGTACTAATTTCATTCGACCTATATATTTTATGATGTAGATATATGTGTTCAGGATCATCAACAAGTGCTTCGTTGAGATCATTTTGCACTCATTGACAACTTTTGGTGAGACCTCCTTGCTCTCGGTGGACTGAATTTTTATTTCCAATTTAGTTGTTTTGAGGTGTCGTAGGTCTTGTTCGAATATCTGTCTTGAACAATAGAAGCTCATAGATAGATAGTATTGAGAGTTTTTCAGTATTTCTTTTGACATGTTTTGCAAACTCTTACGACTTTCATTCAGTTTATGTCAGACAGTTTAAATTGAGTATTTTGAGACAAGTGAGTTATTTTAGTTTTTAAATCCCATATTTGCTTAACAGTCTTTAGCTAAATAGTTAGTCATGCCAAGGGTTTTCTTGGGGACTAGCAATGGTTCTCGGGTGTCGGCCACATCCAAGGTGTAGGCTCATGACGTGATAATAGGAATTGGTTGTATATTTTCCAATTTATGTATGCATGCATGCCTACTGGTTATAGTATCATTGTGCAATGCATGTTGGTAAGAACATAGAAAAGAATATGAAATATCATCATGTTGATAACCTCATGCAATGAATCTGTTATTATTGTTACTTATGATTTCAAGTGTTGGTGTTCATAATGAGTGGGATTGTGCATGATTGTTTGTGACTGCTTGTTGGCTCGGGTACCATACCTATATAGGAATACTAATGGTTGGCTTGAATATCATGTCTCGTATGATTACTAACTTTGGTTGGCTCGGGTACCGCATCGGTACACTAACGGTTTATGTGTGGGTTCCATGAGAGGACTAGTATTTATAATTATGATCATGTGGGACATGCATCTAAGTATTGATTGATTTTATGTTTTTATGACTGAGGTATGTATTTGTGATTGTGGTTATATTTGTTGGTGTGTATGTATTATGTTGTAGTTGTCTATTTACACTCATAGTTTGGAATTGATCGTGTGATCCTACCAATACATTGTGGTTGTGTACTGATATTGAACTTACTCTTTTTTAGTTGAGTACAAGATATATTTAGATGGCTGATACGAGACCTCAATTGAAGGAACCGTGACTTCGAATCCAAGGGTGAGCTACTCTTCCAAGTTACCATAAGCTCTTCTATCTTTTCTTGTCCATCTTTTTGGACACAAACACTTTAGACTATTGGACTTGTGATTTCTATTTTCGAGATTGCATTTCCATTATTGACTATTTAGAATTTTGGTACCATGACTTTTAGTTCTTAGGATTTTATTTCTGCAATGTTTCGATTATTGGTTGAGTTTATGGGGACTCAATTCTTTAGTTATTTCTAAACTACTTTTTTTAGTTTTATATCATGATTTGGTTTTAGAAATGACTTGTTGGGTTCTTAGATTGTTAATTGGTTCTCCCTCTAGGTGGCTTAGTGTAAGTGTCACTCACAGTGGTTTGGGCGGTGACATCTCTACTCCTTTCTTTGCTTGTACCCCACACTCAGAAGGTTAAGGATTTTTAAAGGTATCCCTTACCCAACTCCTAAACACAAAAGGTAGGCAGTAGGTTAGGAAAGGATATATATATATATGATATAGCCTTCATAGTCTTTAACTCCATTTTGAACTTTGAGTCATAGATTTGGAGTCTCATTTGGTATGTATATTTATTTGCATACATTTTTTATACTTTTCAAATAAATATACATTATTATTTTGATAATTACCGTACTAGTTTTAAATAAGGTGGATAATTCAAGTTGTAGTTGGTTGATTAACAGACTACTACTCTACCTTGCATCAAACAACTTTTAAAGGTAGAGGATCTGAGGGGGTCATTTGCACATTTTCCTCTTATTTTGAGTTGGTCATTAATTATGTCCTTTATGATAAATAATTTTTTTTTGTTTTGTATAAATTTATATATTTTCATTACAATATTTCATAAGTTATATCTGAGCAAAATTTCGGTTTCTTATCAATATATTCTTTACTATAAGTTTTACTAGTGTGAAAGGACAAAAATTAAAAACTAATCCATTTAAAAGACAAAACGTGCAATTTCCTGGTGATTGTTACTTTACTTTGCATCACCTAATTATGCGTAGGGTTACTATCCCACCATCACCCATAAGTATAAGCCCACCCTTATTGAAAAAATAAATGTAAAAGAAGAAAAGAAAATTAGAAGCAATAATATATACTACACGAGAAAGGCATATGCATGTGACTTTTGGTTGTGTTAGTTCATGGATCATGGGAATATGGAATACTTTAAGCAAAGTTAAGAGTATAAAGGTGTCACATGCACATACTTTATAAGTGATGAATTAAAATCATGGGATATTGGCTATATGACTTTATTTATCTCTGAGAATTACCTTACATTAAAGAGAAGAATATCAGCTTTTTAATAGATACGTGTCTATAAGGCACATACTTACTAGCTAGCTAATGGAGTGTCCACATATTCCACAAACCATTATATATATATATGAGATCTCACTAACTTCTCTTTATTTCCTTTTTCAAAAGTTTACCCTCCAAATTTTGTGATCTTTTCATTGTGCTCTTGCTTTCTTCTCTTTCATTATAATTTCTTGGGCGTAATATATTATTTTAATTTGGCTTCAACGGATATATATTCCTTCTAACTTTGATTGTACACAAATAAGCACTTAAACTTAGAATAAATAGACACATAACACGTTTATTCTCATGACAATTTTGTGTCATATGTAGCGCTCTATATGTATTATTTCATATATGTGTGTGTCTACTTATTCCATTTTAAACAAGTTTAAGTGTCCTAGTTGTGCACACCCAAAGTTTATGGACATAAATGTCGGCTGAAATCAAGTTAAAAAGGCTTGTTAATGTATTATGCCTAATTTCTTGTGAGTAGTTTGCTTAGTTGACATGTTTGAAATAAAGGGGTACCTTTTACTTTTGAGAAGTCTCATTATTGGAACTTTATGCACTTGCATATATAATATAATATCTCTGTTATTATCATATATAATAAATCCACAATGTAGTGTGGATTAACAAATGATACGTTAGGTTGCAAATGACCGTGACAAATTTACAATGGACAACGTTGTTGATGTGGATGTTTATAATTAATTAGCACCTTACTTTGCTACGTATGTACTTTTATAATACTTCCTTCAAAAAGAAATTGGCAAAATGGAGTATTAGTCGAGATTTATGCTAAAAGAAGTTTAGGTTAATTGACAAATTTTAGATCTCAATACGCGCAAAGTCAATTAGAACATTAAGAAGTTGATTAACATTTTCTCAAATTAAATGATTAATGGGAGTTATGTCCCAACTGTTTTTGTGGAAAATTTCAATCTTTGCTGGCAATGTAGGAAGGGTTAGGTTTGGCATAAGAAGGACATAGTAGTCCATTGAAATTTTCTAAAATGACAAATATTGGTCACCAATTTAATTTAATTTTAGTTTTAGTGATAAATAAAATGGTAGTAACAAAATTATTGGTTACCATTTTAGAAAACTTTGAAGAAATTTTTTTCGTTGCCATCCTTACTAGTTACTAGCTAGCTAGAAGCTACTCCAAGAAATTAAAACATACATATATGGCTAATTAATTTTTAAGGAAGAGATAAGAATAATTTAGTCAATGACTCTATGGTCAATGCTAGCAAGTACTCTCTATTCATTTTAATTTGTTCACAATATACTTTATCTTTCTTTAAGACGTAACAAATGAAGTGAATATTTTATTATGATATTTATATTAGTTTGTGTACGGTCTTTATCACGATCCGAAACTACTTCCTAATCTCGACACGTAGCTAAAGCCACAAGTAACCCCGAGCTAATCTCATGATCTAGCATGCCACTATGATAGCATGAAATAATGACTGAGGATAAGAAAATGCGGAACTAAACTGAAGTAGTATATTAAACTCCAACACACAAATGTCTGGTTTAAAACATAAGTTGAATCTACCGACTATCTAAAAAGCCTTTGCTAGATGAGTTGCTAGGACAAGCCCCTGGCTAACTCTAACTGTCTGAAACTAAAAATAATGACTAAAAAGAAACATAAGTGTTGTCCTCGGAAAGATGAGGACTCACCAATTCGGTTGCTACTGAATAAATATAGTGCTAATTACGAGCTGAATACTAAGCGTCAGAATCTATATTATCAAACAATATAGACAGAAAGTATGCGGTCAGTAGTTTGAATGTACTAAATATGCAGAATAATGCATGACAACGTGCTGAATCTATAAAACATGTTGGTGCCGATGACAGATAAAATAACATGGACTCAAGATGTACTTAGCTGAAATACATAAATACATGATTATGCAATAATTAAAAAAAATTGATTGTGGAAGGTATTAAAATCGACATATAACCATGTAAGCTACTATATGGACTTCGATGTATAATCCCCATCAAAAGGGCCCAATGTACTTTGTCAAGGTACAAAAGTTGATATGAGCTTATATGGATCCACTAAGCTAATGTGTATAAACACTAAGGAGTCGACCTCAACTGATGGGAAGCCCCTTAAATATTGCGGTGACATATAGTTTTGGGACTTAGAGATATCGATCTACTAAAGGTTCGGGGACGCTGACTGGAATCCTCATCCCTAAATCCGTTTAGTGATAAGTAAAACTCCCAACTGAAAATGCAATTAAACTAGAAACAGTAATATTGAGTAGCTCCTAAATCATAATAACTGAAAATTATATTGAGAGATACTTTACCTAAAAGTATCATAAATCATGAAAAACTGATAATCTGAGACATGCATCTGAAACAACATAACTTAGGGTTATGAAATTACTTATATGATTGGGGTTCATGATATAATCAAGACATGCAATTAAGGGTCATTTATAAAGAAGAACTGATTTACATTTAAAACTCATGAAGATCACAAAAATTCTAGATTCAGAGAATTCATAAGACTTGAAAATCTGAAGTTCTTTGAGACTTAATGGGTGAAGGGATATCCATTGATGAAATCCCACATACCTGAAATGAAGAGCCCTAGCTAGCTTTAATTCCTTGATGGAGACTTGAAGCTTGGAAACCCTAGTTAAGCAGAGAAAACTTGAGAGAAAAGAAATTTGATTTGGGGTATTATGCGTGTAAGAGGGGTTTGGGTCTACTAACAATCTCTTACTCCTACTTTGAATGGTCCAAAACGACGTAGTATAGGGATTAAAAATGATAAAAAGACCCAAACGACTTTGATGAACTATCGGAAGGCATCTACGAGTGCTATCTACAATTCATGTTTTCATTTACGGACCATAGAACCTTGTTCGTAGATATCAAAGTGAAATACTAGGTTTCTAAAGTTTCGATCCACGACACCCATCTACGGTCTGTGATTCGCATTATGACCCATCATGTCCAATCTTAAACTCAGAGGAAAGTCTGAGTTTTAGGACTTAGTTTACCAGCCCTAACTACGACCCGTAGAACCTTTTACAACTCGTAGTCCTTGCTCGTCCTATTCAGGTAAAAATTCAAGTTTCTAAAACTGACCTACGAATTATGTCTACGATCCGTAAAAGGGTTACGTGACATAAAATCAACTCATAAATTTCAGACTTAAATTTTTGTTTATGAAGTCTCATCTGTGGATCCCATCGAAGGCTTGTGGTTCCATTTACGATCCATAGATGATATCCGTAAATATAAAATATCTACAGAGTTAGATTTTTCTAAACTGTCCAAACTTGATTTGTACTGAGGGACTTCTGAGATGTTACCGTCTCAAGTTTGAAAACTAATTTGAGGAATGTATAGTTAATGTTAAGGGTAAAGTACTAGGAGAAAAATATATATTTCTTTTTATATAATAAAATGAATATATAAAATTATTTTATATAAAAAAAATAGACAACTAAAAGTGAAACAATGAAATAATAGTTTTGTAATGAGTGTGTCAAAGGACCAGAGTGAGTAATTTTATAGTGAGTTATCAGTCAAGTATTTTCATCTCGCACTATTTATAAAACAAAATTACATTCTCTTCGGTCCTATTTACTAATCAATTTTGCTAATATAGCTATTTCAAAAGATTTATCATAACATTTATCTCCCATCTAACATATGATTAGGGGTGTACAAAATCGAACCGAAAATCGAACCAAACCGTAAACCGAGTTAAACCAAACAAAAGATCTGACTAGTGGTTTGGTATTGGAAAAAAAAACCCGACTATATTTGGGTTGGTTTGGTTTTAACTAAAAAAAACCAACTCGAGACCAAACCAACCCGACATAATTATATATGTAATTTTAAAATTTTATTTTATACATAAAAATATTTACATTGATATAATTTTAAAATATTTCTTATTCTATTTCATAGTTTTTATCTTTTAATATATTATTTCAAGTTTAAAACTTAGAATTCGGAATGGTCCAATAAAGATTATAGTTCATAGATGTTGAT
>JAJOOS010036329.1:0-11010 GCA_029582725.1 Solanum chiquidenum | reverse complement strand
CCAGCCCCCCCCCCCCCCAAAAAAAAATTTAAGTTTGTTTTTAAAAAAAAAATTTCAATTTTAAAATTTCATTTTTTCACCCCTACCCTCAACCCTCCACCCACCCACCCCTACCATCCCCCCACCCACCCAAAAAAAAATTTAAGTTTGTTTTAAAAAATATTTTCAATTTCAAAATTTCATTTTTTCACCCCTACCCTCGACCCCCCACCCCCCTACCCACTACCAGCCCGCCCCCTAAAAAAAATAATTTAAGTTTGTTTTTAAAAAATATTTTCAATTTCAAAATTTCATTTTTCCACCCCAACCCTCGACCTCCGTTCCCACCCCACCCACCCCCTACCAGCCCCCAACCCCCCCAAAAAAAATTAAGTTTATTTTTAAAAAATATTTTCAACTTCAAAATTTCAATATTTCACCCCTACCCTCGACACCCCCCCTCACCCACCCCCCCACCCCTTAAAAAAAATTTAAGTTTGTTTTTAAAAAATATTTTCTATTTCAAAAAAATATTTTCTACTCTAGTAAAAATAAAAGATATTTCTCAAAAATATTTTTCATTCATAAATCAAACACTAAAAATCTTTTTCAAAAAATCTTTTCTACTCACCAACCAAACATGAGAAAATAAGTCAAAAATAAACTTGTTTTCCAGGAAAATATTTTCTAGGAAAACATTTTCCTTCATACCAAACACACCCTTAAACATTTTCCAAGACTCATTTGAAAATATTTCCAAAACTCAGAGGTAAATTTGGTACCACGATCAAAGATAATAGATAAGGGCATTCCAGGAAACCTAACCATTTTTCTCAAGTACAAATTAGCAGAGTCCTCCGCCGAATAAGAAACCTTGATGGGAATTAAATGAGCTAATTTCGTTATTCGGTCTACAATAACCTAAATTGAATCATGGTGTGAGGTAAACCAACAAATCTTCCCACTTCCAAGAAGGAAAATTATTTCTTGGGATAAATCTCCCGGCTTTTGGTGCTCAAATTTAACTTGTTTACAATTAGGCCATTTAGCCACAAATTCCGCAATATCTTTCTTCATCTCATTCCTCCAATAGACCTCCCGCAAGTCACGGTACATCTTGGTGGCTCCTGGATTAATGGAATATCGAGAACTGTAGGCTTTTGATAAGACTTTCTCTCTTAAGTCATCTACATTGGCAACACACAAACGACATTGATAATGAACCACACCATTTCCCCTCTGTAGAAAGCCTCTACGTATTTCTCAAGCATTCCTTCCTGATCAATTTCACCAAATTCTAATCAAGACCTTGTTTGGCTTTCATATCTGATACAAACAATATTTCTGAATCATTATATACCATAACACCACCTTTGGTAGTTTAAACTAACCGAACACCCAATCGGGCCAATGCGTGATCATCTCTAACGAGTTCCTTCTTACCATTCTCAATATTAGCAACACTACCAATTGAAAACTGACTAAGAGCATTAGCCACCACATTCACCTTACCAGGGTAATAGAGAACGCTCATATCATAATCCTTTAGTAAGTTACCACCTCTTTTGGTGAGGATTTAGATATTTATGTTGAAACACATATTACTAACTTTTGTGGTTGGTAAACACATCAGCATTAACACCATACGAGTAATGCCTCAATAATCTTAAGTTGCCTTGAGGCATAGACAATGACTTTTCAATTTTGCATAAGGACACATCCTAACCCAATTCTCGAAGCAATATAATAAACAACAAATGCATTGGTTCCTTCCAGTAAAATCAACACCGGAGAGGAAGTAAGTCTATCTTTCAATTCTTGGAAACTCTTCTCACATTCTTTCGACCATATAAACGTAACCTTTTTTTAATTCAATGCCATCAATGGTGAGGCACTCAAAGTAAACCCTTCACCAAACCTTTTATAGTAACCATCCAAACCCAAGAAACTTCAAATATCCAAAGGAGATAAAGGTCTAGGCCAACTTTTAACTTCATCCATCTTCAAAGAATCCACATCAATACCCTTACCAGAATTAATATGACCAAGAAAATCCTCAGATCTTAACCAAAGTTTACATTTGCTAAACCTTGCAAAGATTTCTTGGTCCTTGAGGATTTGCAACCCATTCCTGAAATGATCGATATGCTCATCCTCACTCCTTGAGTGAATCAAGATATCATCGATGAACACAATCACAAACATATCAAAGTATTGATAAACACCCTATTCATCAAATCCATAAATGTGAATGGAGCATTAGTCAAGCCAAAGGACATTACCCAAAACTCATAATGACCATACCGATTTTGAAAAGCCATCTTCAAAATGTCATCTTCCTTTACCCTTAAACTGCTGTTAACCCTACTGGAGGTTGATCTTAGATAATTAACTTTCTCCTTGTAGTTGGTAAAACGAATCATCTATCCTTGGAAGAAGATATTTGTTCTTAGCAGTAACATTGTTCAATTGTCGATAGTCAATACACATATGAAGCAAATGATCTTTCTTTCTAACAAATAAAGTTGGAGCTACCTATGGAAAGATACTTGGCTGGATGAAACCCTTATCCATCCAATCTTTCAGTTTCTCCTTTAACTCCTTGAGTCCTGCCAGATATATACGATAAAGAGGAATAGAGATAGCTTGCGTATCTAGGAAAAGGTTTATACTGAAGTTGATTTCCCTTTAGGGAGGAACACCGGGAAAATCAGCGAGAAACACTTTTGGAACTCATTAACAACGGGGACCGAGTCAAGAGTTGGAGTTTCATAATCCATATCCCTAACCCTGAAAAAGATGCTATATTCAACCCTAAGAAATCATCTTTCTAGGTTTAAGATAAGAGACAAATTGACTCTTAGGCATATTAACTTCCCCCTTTCCACTCTAGGATGGGTTCATTTGGGTACTGAAACTTGACTACTCAGGTTCTGCAATCAATAGAAGCATAACATGAATGCAGCCAGTTAATAACAAGAATAACATTGAAATCTAACATATCAAGCTCTACAAGATCAACAAGAGTGAATATATGGGATAAGGAGGTAGGACACTTTCTATAGACTCTCATAGACATAATAGATTCACCAATGGGAAAAGAGACAGAAAAAGGATCTAGCAACACATCCGAAAGAATATCAAATCTCATGGTTACATATGGCGTTACCAAAGACAAGGTAGCACCGGGGTCAAGCAAAGCATAAATATCAAGATGAAATACATAGCACTAACCACATCGGGAGAACCCTCTTGATCATGATGAGATTGAAGTGCATAGAATCAGTTTTGCTTTGGAGCACTCGAACTAATACCACCAGGCAGAGCTTGCCTACCTTTTTTCCCTTAGATGTAAGTGATGGACATCCCTTATCTTATGAACATTCTTACAACAACCAAAGCAACCATCCATACCGGCTAAACATTTACCCTCATGTTGCCTTCCACATTTAGCACAAGTAGTCGATGAAAATCACACAGAATTGTTATTAGTCTTAACTTATTTTATCATTATGAGATGTGGATAATCACCACTTGTCCATTCATTAGCATAGCTCCATAATCTTGATTCATCTTAGGTGATAAAACATTTCAACCTTATGAATCCTTTATGTGAGAAAATCCTTTCACAATCCTGTTATAAGTAGCATGTGACAAGTCCTTTCAAAACAACAACATCAACATTGATACTTAACTCTCAAAATATCCTTAACACATTTACATCAATTTCATAAAGAACATGCATATACCATCTTGTTTCCAAAAGTGTTTCTCGATGATTTACCCGGTGTTCCTTCCAAAAGGGAAATGGACTTCAAGATTATCCTTCTCCCCGATATGAAACCTATATCTATTCATCCTTATTGTATGGCTCCGACAGAATTTAAGGAATTAAAAGAGAAAATGAAAGATTTGTTGGATAAGGGTTTCATCTGACCGATTATCTCTCTAGGTGCTCCAGTTTTGTTTGTTCGAAACAAATATGGTTCACTTAATATATGTATTGACTAACGCCATTTGAACAAGGTTACCATTAATAAAAAATATCCTTTCCCAACGATAGATGATTTGTTTGATCAACTACAAGTAATGAGTTACTTCTCAATGATTGACCTCAGGTCGGGTTATTACCAATTAACGGTAAATGAAGATGACATTTTGAAAATGATTGTTCAAACCCTGTATGGTCGTTATGAGTTCTTGGTAATATCATTTAGTTCAAATAATGCTCCGGCCGTATTTATGGATTTCATTAAAAGAGTGTTTAGACAATACATTGATATGTTTGTGATTGTGTTTATCGATGACCTTTTAATTTACTCAAAGAGCAAATATGAACATGCAGATCATTTGAGCATCGTGTTGCAAGTCCTCAATAACCAACAACTCTTTGCAAAGTTTAGTAAATGGAAGTTTTGGTTAAGATCAGTGGAGTTTCTTGGTCACATTATTTCCATAAAAGGTATTAAGGTAGATCCTTAGAAAATGGATTCAGTTAAGAGTTCACCTAGACCTCTATCCCATTCGGATATTCGAAGTTTCTTGGGTTTGGCCAGTTACTATAGAAAGTTTTTTGAATGTTTTTCTTTGATTGCCTCTCTATTGATGACATTGACACAAAATAAGGTTAAGTTTGTATGGTCTGAAGTGTGTGATATGAGTTTCAAAGAATTAAAAGACGGACTTACCTCCACTCCCGTGTTGACTTTACCGAAAGGATCCGATAGGTTTATGGTTTATTGTGATACTTCAAGGGTTGGGCTAGGGTGTACTCTTATGAAAAATAGAAAGGTTATTTCTTATGCTTTACGACAATTTAAGATTCATGAGAAGAATTATCTTACCAATGATTTGGAATTAGTGGTGGTTGTTTTTTCCTTAAAGATCTGGAGGCATATGGTGTTCATGTTGATGTCTTTACCAATAACGAAAGTTTGAAATATTTGTCCAAGCAAACAAATCTAATTCTTCGCCTATAGAGGTGGCTTGAGTTACTAAATAATTATGACATGAGTGTCCTCTACCACCCCGACAAGGCGGATGTGGTGACGGATGCTCTTAGTTGATTATCAATGGGTAGTATTGCTCATATTGAGGATGATAAAAAAGGAGTAGGTTTGAGATACTCATAGATTGGACTGATTAGGTGTTCGACTGGTTCACTCCACCAAAGGCGATATTATGGTACATAATGGTTCACAATCATTTTTTGTGTCAGATGTGAAAGTTAAGCAAAGTCTTGATCTAATTTTGGTTGAATTGAATAAAATGATGCTTAATAAGACCATTAAAGATTTCTGCTAATATGGATATAGTGTGCTTTGGTATCAAGGTCATTTCTGTGTTCCCATGTAGATGATTTGAGCAAGAAATTTTTATGAAGAATCCATAGTTCTTGATATTCTATTCACCCATAAGGCACCAAGATGTACCATAACTTTTGTGAGGTCTATTGGAGGGATGGAATGAAAAAGGATATTGCAAATTCATGGCAAAGTGTCCTAATTTTCAACAAGTGAAAGTTGAGCATCAAAAGTTGTGAGGCTTGTCTCAAGATATTAGTATTCCTACTTGGAAGTGGGAAGATTGGAATATGGACTTTATTGTTGGTTTACCCCACAATCGGCGACAACATGACTTGATTTGTATTTTGGTGGATCGAATTACAAAATTGGCTCATTTCATTCCCGTCAAGGTGTCTTGTTCAGCGGAGGATTATGCCAACTTGTACTTGAGGGAAATAGTTAGGCTACATGGAGTGCCCTTATCCATTATCTCCGATCGTGGAATCCAATATACTTCTCAATTTTTGAAGTCTTTTCAGAAGGGCCTTGGTACTCATGTTAAGATTAGTACGACCTTTCACCATCAAACTGATAGGCAAGAGGAGCGTACTATCAAAAGTATGGAAGATATGTTTAGAGCTTGTGTGATTGACTTTAACGGTAATTGGAATGACCATTTTCCTTTGATTGAGTTTGCTTATAATAATAGTTATCATTCAAGCATTGGTATGACCCTATTTGAGGCTCTATATAGTAGGAGATTTAGGTCCCCTATAGGTTGGTTTGAAGTTGGTGAGGTTTCCTTTATAGGTACCGAGTTGGTACATAAGGCTATGTGGAAAGTTCAGCTTATTAGAGAAAGGTTGAAAATAGCTCAAAGTCGGCAAAAGTCCTATGTTGATGTTGGAAGGAAAGATCAAGAATTTGATGTTGATGATTGCGTGAACTTGAAAACTTCACCCATGAAGGGTGTGATAAGGTTTGGGAAGAAATTAAGGGAAGTTTGTCCCAGTTATGTGGGCCCATATCAAATTTTAAGACGTATTGGTAAAAGTTTCTTATGAACTCGATTTGCCTAATGAACTGGCACTGGTACATCTAGTTTTCTATGTCTCCTTGTAGAAGAGATTTGTTGGTGATTCAACATCCATTGTGCCATTGGAGAGTCTTTATATAAAAGAGAGTCTTCCTTATGAAGAGGTTTCGGTTAAGATTCTTAACCGGCAAGTTAAGAAGTTAAGAAATAAGGAAGTTTTATCCCTGAAAGTCATACATAGGAATCAAATAGTTGAGGTGCTACTTGGGAGGCCGAGGCCAATATGATGTCTCACTATCCCCATCTCTGTCCCTCCAACCCTATTTAGCTTGAGATATTTAATTCTTCATGGTCCATCCTCATGTCTTAGTCGTTCTCATGTTTCTCCATGCATGCATGCTTATGAAAAACTTTCTTTTGAGATCTTGATGTAGCTTTGATTTATTTCTTCATGATTATGTGCACTTGAGTATGAGTTGCATGGATACCTTATGAAATGATGTTTTGAGTATGTTCCTCATTGATTATGTGTTGTTGATGAAGTTGTATTCTTGTTGGGTTGTTAGATCTCTTCCCTTACTCTCCTTTTGTTGCCTTGAGTCCTTTTCGAGGATGAATGTTTCCATGGGGGAGATATTGTAACACCTCAGTACTTGGAAAAAGGAGCAAACATATTTTTTTGAAATGAAATCTGGTTTACGGGTCCCATCACCAGACTGTTGGAACTTCTACAAGCCATAGATAGGAACGGTAGGAAGTGGGAAAGATAATTTCCAAAAATCAAGTCTCAGTACCCTTTTTATGGTTCGCCAGGATGATCAGTCAAAGATTGTACAAGTGTAGGTAGGTCTCGTAGGTGAGTCCCAGACTTAGTAAAATTTTAAAGGGTAAAGTTGGTTTCTACGGTTGGCATGTACGGGCTGTAGGAAGACCTACGAGTGGTACATGGGTTTTGTGAAAATTTCTTCCAAAATAATAGTTTCTGAACCTATATACAGTTGACCAACACGGTTCGTAGATGAGCCTTGAAAGTTATTTTAAAAGGGATTTTGGATCTTTTCCTAATTGTTTTAACCCAACACTATGTCATTTCACCGGTTACCCTAAGCCTTATATAAGCATTTTAAGCCCCAAATTAACCCATTTTCAACTCATTCTCCTAAATTCTCTAAAGTTGACCAAATTCATCCTCCGAATTCTCTCAAGTCTAAGGAAAAAGAAGAAGAGTTAGGGTTCAATCAAGTCTCCAAATTCTCTATATTCTTAGGCATTAAGGATCAAGGTATGTGTGTATCAATCCATGGAGTCCTTTCCTCCATGGGGCCCTAAGTATTTTGATTCTCAATTTATCAAATTAGGGGTTCAATTCAATAAATGTGGATTTCATTCAATTATGATCAATTATGATTAATTATGATTAATTATGTTTTCTAATGCATTATTTGATGTTAATCTATGATATTTAGTTGAAATTGCATTTACCCATCCCTAAATTATGATTTTCCACCATAATTCTTTAATGAACCTATGAAGTATGAATTATGAAGTTATGAAGATATGCATGTTTTCAGGTAGTTATTGTAAATTAATTGATGTTTCTTTGAAACGAAAGTATTGATGTTATTGTGAAAGGATTTCCCACTTACTATGACTATCATGATTGTGACAGGTATTTCTCACAAAAAATTCATATTTGTGAAAGGTTTTCTCATCTATGTTTTATTATATTTAAATGAGTTATTCTATGTTTTGATCTGAAAAGATGTGGATTGGTATTGATCATTGCCTTTCCTATATTAAAATGATATTTGACTTTTATCTATTCTGTTTGGATTTAGACTTAGCACCGAGAGGGCTTTGAGGTGGAGACTCAAATACGGTAGTCTCTAGTAGCAACCTATAGTCCAAAACTACGTGCCCCAGTAGGATTCTCTTAAATGACCTAGCTAGTGGATCAACTTTAACAAATAATGATATGTATGGATTCTACCTTGGAAAGTAGTTTCCCCTTCTTTCGACATGAGGGATATACCAGATTCCATGATATAGCTCTCTTGGTCTTATTATCAGTTAAAGCTTATATCCCAAAAAATGAATATGTTTTCTTCACAGCTTTTCTGATGTCCTTTATATTAATATTCTTGACCATGGTTTCGTGAATTTCATGTCATCTTTTCTTTATAGCTTTTAACTGTCTCATTATGATCATGCCTACTCATTTTAAGATACTTATGTTATCATGCCTATGTTTATGTATATTAACTCATACTTAGTACATTCCATGTACTAATACATACATTGTTTCACTAATGTATGGTCCGATACTAATATTCGACATATTCCTGGCTAGTTGATTCTTTTGGGTTTTGAATATTGGTGAGTCCTCGTGATCCAACGGCCAAGAGTCTTTTATTGCTTTCATGTCATTGTCATTTCGGATTTTGTATATGATGTATGGGTAACATCCCAATCACTTTATTTATGGTGTAATAAATGACTTTGAGACTTATGTTAGACTTCTGCTTTTGTCAAGATCTTTTGTATAAAAATGCTACATTTTAAACTTTTTTGTTTCTATTATCTTGTATGACGTATGCCGAGTGGTTTCTGTTGGGCCTCTCACGGTCTTATACACCATTCTATGTCTAGGGTGTACTTTGTCTAAACATAAGTCTCAAATTCATCTATTACATCAAAGGAGTGATTGGGACGTAACTCTAACACCTCGTACATTTAAACATGTATACAATTAAGTTAATAATGATGAAAGTATTTAAACTAGAGAAGTAAGGTGGTTATTAAGCTTAAAGTTTATAGTCGAGTGTTAAGTTTAAGTTAAAGGATTAGAATTTGAAAAATAAGATAAAATAAGTGAGGTGCTTGCTCGACTAAATTATGCTAGTAGGTGACAAGTAGGTGCATCACCTACTTAGAATTTTTGACCAACTTAATAAGAGCAAGTAGTTGCATCACCTACCGTAGCTAAATAGATTTAATATGAAGAAGTAGGTGCATCACCAAGTTTGAAATTTAAGCCGCTTAAAAATGGCCAAGTAGGTGGATCACCTACTAGGCAAATTGTGGCAAAAATGAAGAATATAGAGGCGGTGGAGTGCCGACAATTATAAGGTCATATTGGCTCATTTATCTCTTAATTCCTACATATAAAAAAAGAAAGTATCTCTAGCACTCTCTCTTTCCCTCAATGATTATCACAAGCACCTCAAAAATACTCCATGGGTTCTTGAAGAAACCCTCCTAATTTCCAGCCAAGTGTGAAGGGTAATTAAAACTCTTGAAGGAGTACAAGTTAAGAAAACAATTTTCCAGAATTTGAGGTAAGGTTACTGCCCCATTTTGTCTCACTATTATATCATATTGGGTGAGATTTCTCTACGTGTTTCACTACAAATTCACGAAAAATTGATCGGAAGCAGTGAGTCAAATATTTATTGATTATTTTAGTAAGGTTTTTGGTTGTCGATATGTGGTGAAGTTTGGAGAAGTACTGGGTGGATGGTTGGGTTTATTTGTGGTAAAGGGCATGGTTTTATTCGTTTATATGGTAGTGAGAGTATTGTTTGTAAGTGTGAGGCCATTGTGTGTTGTAACACCTTTTATGAAAAGTTGTAGAGCTTTATACCCGCTAGCTGTTCGACATAATGTCGTAGTGGTCGATTACTTGACCTATTAACCCGATTGTTATGTAATCTATATATTTTGTAAATTTTAATTTGTAATATTGGATAGCTTTAAGAGAAAGTCATGTGAAATGTTTGAAGGGAAGAAATGAAGATACACTATTTGAATTGCGGATTTTACGATCGTGCTGCCCATTGTGTGTTTTTGATGTTGTGAATTCCAGGTAGTGTCGGATGACTTCACGGGATATTCATAAATTGTGTAAGCATGGTGATAAAGGAATGTGTGAAAATATCACCCATTAGTAGAGGGGTAAAACGCTTGCTGCCCGACTACAATTTTAGTAAGTCGAAGTGATCATTCAACCTTGTTTATTAGCCTTTAATATTATCTCTATTACTTTCCATTTATGTAGATTAACGCCTCAAAGGAAAGGCTGATTCGTGGTACCACATAGTATTGGTCGGAAGACAAGGTATGTAAGGCTATTTGTA
This sequence comes from Solanum chiquidenum, assembly GCA_029582725.1. NCBI lineage: Eukaryota > Viridiplantae > Streptophyta > Magnoliopsida > Solanales > Solanaceae > Solanum > Solanum chiquidenum. The sequence goes on along the minus strand of JAJOOS010036329.1, from coordinate 574 downwards.
TCACGACCCAAGGGTACCCCCTAGATGTAACAAGGCACATAGAACCCCGAAAGGCTCCATGTAAGCCACTTAGCATATCATAACATAAGATAATATAAAAGTACGGAAATTTAAGACATTTTTAAAGTCTTATAAAACGAAGTACTAATACTTGTCTTATAAAACTAAATTTAAAGTATTATAAAATGAAGCGGAAGTCTATTACGCTTGTCTCAAACCATCTAATACTTTGAAAAGAGTTAGGGACACAGGCCATACAATAGTACAAACATAAAAAAAAGACATAAAAGGAAAGGGTGATCAAGTCCTCGATGCTATGAGGACTCATCAAATTTTCTCTTCTTGATCTACTATGAACCTAGCCACAATGATGGAAGTCAATATCGCCAAGCCCTTCATTTGATAAGAATGTAGACAAAAGTATGCATTATGTCACGACCCAAGCCTAGGGCCTAGACGTGACCGGCGAATGAGGAACCCGAAGGAACCTCAAACAAGCCTCATAGCGTATCATTACACATCCTTGGTCGCGGAAGCAAATAAAATGACCATAAGCGATAAGCATAATCAAGGG
>JAJOOS010036328.1:0-19029 GCA_029582725.1 Solanum chiquidenum | reverse complement strand
CTATGATGTCGTTTTGAAATGGTTTGCCCTTAGTCCCTATTTCCCGTTAATTAATGTTGAATGTACTTCCGCGACCGATGAAGTGTGATGACAAGTTTCAGAGGTTTGTTTGGGGTTCCTTCGGGTTCCTCATTCGCCATGTCACGTCTAGGCCCTAGGCTTGGGTCGTGACAATAATGAACCTTGGGATCGGTAGGCTTGTGGCGCCCTTTCATAAATGAAGTAATGTATCTTGGGATCGGTAGGCTTATGGCACCCTTCCATATATGATGAAAATGAACTTTGGGATCGGTAGGCTTATGGCACCCTTCCATGAAGGTTAATGATGAAACTTGAATCGGTAGGCTTATGGAACCCTTTCAAGAAGAGTTAATGAGCTTTCCTAAATTGTACCTTGAATCGGTAGAATCATGGCGCCCATTCATGTGTTAATGAATGTACCTTGGGTCGGTAGGCCAATGACACCCTCTCTTATGTAATAATGCTAAAGAAATGAAATACTCTATGCCAATGTAGGCTAAGCACCGAGTGGATTTGGTTAGATGGAAACTCTCCCGATGTTTAGGCCGGGTTTCAATGATCGTCTACCTTATCCCATAAACTATGTGCCCGCATAATTCTAGCTGGTGGATCCAGCTAAGCTATATGTATCGGTCTTCCTTAGGCAAGTACACCACCTCTTTACGATGTGGGGCTTTATGAAACTGGATTCTTTAGAATCAAAATCTTTTATATAATGAGAGAGTCTATAACACCATGTCTCAAACCATCTATAACAGTTGGATTAAAACGCTTGAATACAATCTTAGGGACATAACCCTTACATAAATCTAAATTATAAAAGAAAGACATAAAGGACATATGGTCAAGCCCTCGAATACTATGAGGACTCACCAATCTTTTTCTTCTTAATCTACTATTGTCCTAAGCACAAGGGTAGAATCCAATATCTCCAAACCCTACACTTATAGAAAATGTAGAAATATGGGGTTAGCACAAAATGTACGAAGTATGGAAGCCATGCATAAAAATCCTTAAAACATGCAAAAAGGGATATTTTAATTGAAACCATGCTATACGACAATTTTGTACATCATCTACAAAATAGTTGGAGAATGTAGCTCATAAGACAAATTCATCATAACATAAAGTATATCATCATAATTACAAGCATAGTCTCCAACATAAACCTAACACTTGCTCCAATCTTCACAAGACATAGTTCACATACCTAATTAAACATCAAGATCATCTCATCATAATAGAACTATCACATAAGCAACCCTAAGCCATACTTGTGAATGCATAGATAGGATCCCATAATCCTATCTACACTAAATACCACCTTTAGGCCACCATGCTCATACTTATCATGTTTTGATCTCATCCATAGTCAATAATAAAAAACAAAGAAACATTCATGTTCATATATTGTAATAAGTAAAGTCACTCTTAGCAACAATACATAACATGCATATATCAATTCATATATCTACAGAGGATAAGGAAACCACACCATAAGTCTACTTGTGCAATGTATAAGTGAAGTCCCATACCCCCACTCACACTAAGTAAAGCTCATTAAGAAGTTATAAGTATAGTTCATGTTCATAATTCATGTAAAGCATGCATTAAATCATAATCATCATGTCATAAGAGAACATACCGCAATTACTCTGAAAGCCTACTTGTGCAATACATGAATGAAGTCTAATACCCCATTCATACTAAGTAGAACTTCTTGAGGAACCATAATACATAACTCATGTTCTTGTTTCATAGTTCATATTCTTGTTCTTGTTCATGTCATGGTTCATATTCTTGTCATGTAGGGAAATAGAATTATCTGACATAGACCATGTGAGTTACATGGAATCCAGTGTCATGCCCCACACCGAAAAGAGGTGTCCTACTTATCTAAGGTAGAACTAACATGTTTAGCTTTTAGGTGGTTCAACTAGCTAAGACCTATGTGGGCACATAGTTATGGGATAAGGAGATTGCTACTACAAACACAGAGTAACTAACGTAGAAGGTTTCCATCTCATGAGATAATTATTTTGGGAACCCAGACTGACTGGCGTAAAAGGAACTCATTGGGAAGTCGAACAGAATGACGTAAAAGTTTCTATCTCATTTTCATATCAACTTGGTGCTAAGTATAATTCCCTTTAATATTCATGTTAAGTCTTTACTTAAGTTCATGTTTATGAAAGGGTGACTTACCACTAAATCCAATACATCATCATGATATAGCTCCTAGATTCATTAGGTGAGAATGGCCTTTCAACCTTAGAATCATTAATATGTGAGTAAACCTTTCACACCATGTTAATAGTATTAATGAGAATAGCCTTTCAATCAACACAACAACATTATCATAATTATAAAAAATTCATGCATAATTATGTGTAAGGGTATGGGGAGAATGATCTTGCAACAATACCACAATTACACAATAGTCATAGGATCTTCACTTTCTAAGTGAATCATGTGTCCATACACATTCCTTGTCAACATGTACAAACCTTCATAATTTTCCCTTCAAGGGCTATGAATCAACTCAACCCAAACATCTAGAATTACTACATTAGATAAGGGGAATATTAAGATATAGTAATACAACCAAAATATTAGTCACATCTTACTCATGTTCATGTATGGGGTGCGTGTGTGTGATTTTCCATTCAATGACTCAATAACAACCATTATCAACATTGACACTTCACTCTCAAAGTGTTCATTAAACATGCACATAGTATCATAATGATGCATAGCCCCCATATCTTGCATTCATGGATCATGTTAAGTCAACACATCTAGCATTCATCACATGAAACATAGATATAGTCATACTCAAGTACAACATTCATTCTATGCATAAACTCATATACTTATAGTATAGGTTATGTGGGTGAAGTCTTTTCACAATAAGGCCATATACAACTCAACATACATAATTTTCCTTCTTAAAGCCTTAACATCCCTAGCTTATTCATTTTATCTTTTACACTTAAAGCCCTAGGAGTCATCCTCATCTTACAAGCCTTACTCTCAAGCAATGCCTCACATGATCATCATGTATAGCTAATTCTCAAGGTAATCTAAACACATGCCTCTTTCTTGATCAATTGTAGTCATATAGTATCATATAACTCAATCTCAATACTACACAACCATGATCAACCGTAATAGCCCTACTCAAATCAATTCATGTCTAGGATCTTTACCTTTAATCAATTTATATCTAGGTCATCTAATATAAGGCAATTCATAAAGAAGTTCATCATTCTTAGAAGGTCACCTCCAACCCTCAATTTGCCTCTTTCATGACATGAGATTAGATTATATCAATTTCACCCTAGAATCTTAGGTTAATATAGGATACCTATTTAATTATACAAAAATCATGTAATTACACGAAGAACAACCATTAATCACTTAATATTGCCAATATACAAAAATACCCACAACATGAAGTCAATTTAGTAAAGTGGGCTATTCATGGGTTCATGGGAGGGATTTCATCATAATTCATTATAAATAAACAATTAAAAATGTTTTGAACCTGAACCCATGACTTAGATTGAAACCCTAACTTTTGGGGGCTTTTGGAAACTTTTAAATCATGTTTTGGAGGGACTCTATGGGTGAAGGCTACCCATAGATGAAAACCCACCATACCTTACGGATATTTCCACATGAAATTGGAGAAGAAAGTCTTCTCCTTGAACACTAAGCTTGACCTTGTTCTTGATCTTCAATTGAGTTTCTATTGAGAGAATATTTTGGAGAGGTGGGGTGGTTATAATTTGGGGTCTTGAGATATAATGAGTTAATAAGGTGTTTAATGACTTAAAATAGTTAATATATACGTATAAAGACTATATTAAATGACCCCTAATTAGAACTAATTCAAAATGAATTACCTAAATGGACCCTCCTTTGGACTAGTCTAGGCAGCCTTGCAGGCATAACCTACGAACCGTGAATGGGTCCAAAGGGCATGCTGCAGGTTCATGGGTCATTACCTGCACCTCCTATTCAAGGCCTCTTGACCTACGCCCATGAGCTACGGGGCATGGATGTACCTACGCCTAGTAGGTCCCATTCGTAGGTCAAGGAATTCATGACAACTTTTTGGTTCTTGGCAGCCTTAGGGGTTAGACTTTAGGGTCCTCCTCAAGGACCCTTGGTTTGTCCTTGGGAGGTCTTACCTTGACGTTTAACCCCTAGAATCCTCAACCTAGGCTCGAGGAACCATATTACACTTCTAAACCTCCCACCAAACTCAAATACTCTCACGTAAGGTGCTAGTTTCACCTACTAGTTTACGGGGTGTTACATTATCTACCGCTGAGGAACATTCGTCCTCGAATGACACTTTATGGAATTAAAGACTCAAGACTAGCAGACCACCATGCATGAAACATCTAAATGGACATAAGAAAGGAGGAAACATCACTCCATTTCAACATACTCAATGCAACACAAGGAAGTATGAATTACCTCTAACAACCCATTTATGCATGAGATTCTCAAAACTTGTCATGTTCAAAGATGAATTACCATCTCCTAGTCATAATATGATCTACATACTCTCATGGAGCTCATATGTAATTTACTTTCAAAAAGCATTTCATTCAAGGAGGAATATCTCAACTCCAAACTAAATCATGCTCATATATTATTCTCATGAAGTACAATAGGCACCTGTTACTCAAAGCACTACACCATGAGGAAAACAATTCACATAAACTCATTTGATTTCAAAACACAAGTTTTCATGAGCATGCATTAAATAAGGATGTCATGGCTTCACATAAGCACACAGCAACAATGCTAGCTAGGCATACCATCTTTCCTTGGGAGTGAGCCTATACAAACTCTTCCAAACATAATCAATCACATAAGCATAGGAGGAACTACCTTTTCCCACTAAAAGCAAGATCAACACAACATTATGGAGCCAACATTCCATTTCATAAAAAGCATAACAAAGCATGTTCATCAAGTCATCTCATAAAATCAAATATGCCATCATCATACTAAAATGCATAACAACATGAAGAACATCTAAATCATCAAAACTCATTTTTTTAAAACAAAACAAGAATTTTCTCAAGAACATAAATAACATGCAGAGGTCATGGAAATCTTCTAAAACATTCATGACTCCAAAACATAAAACAAGCCCAAAAATGGAACTTTTGGTCTCAAGCTAGAATAAAAATAGAAGAAAGGGATGAGGATATCGGGATTCTCAATCAATTTTGCTATCTAAGCATATGATCTCCTCCTTGGGAGCAAGCCCTTTTACTAAAACCTCAAATACTACTCCTTTCAAGAAAACTGAAAGCATCACCAAGACTCATTATAACCTTACTGGGTTCGAAAACCAATAGAGGTCGAATGACCATGCATCCAAACCCTACCAAGGTTAACAACAGTAACTCTATGGGACAAGGGAATCATGGGACACATATAACATCCAAGACTCCACAATCATGAAACAAGTTAAGGAGGTTTTATCATCTTAAGCTAGAGGAGGAATAAAAGGGAATAATAGGATATTAGGACATCGCATTGGCCCTTGGCCTCCCAAATAGTACCCTCAATGAAGACCTTTACTAAGATACAACTCCTCAACAGTCTCATGGAAGCACTTCCTTACTCTTCTATATCTTAACTTGTCGGTCAAAGATCCCAATCGGTACTTCTAAATTAGAGAGGTTCTCATTAAGCAACTCTAGCTCAAAAACAACGTTACCAACACAACTCAAGGTCTCATAAGAGCCTACCAAACTGGGACTAAACTCCTCAAACTCACTACACCTTATAAGGTGAAAATTTTGAGCCAATCCAAATCATGAGCATCTAGAACACTCAATGGCCTTGCAGTCTAGGCCCATTTCTTTCAGTTCTAAGGTCGGAGCAAGTTATCACTCAAATATTATACCCTCATCATATAAGGTGATTTTAAACCATGAAGAATTTACACTTCTATCCTCTTTTAAAGGGTTCTACTCACTCAACATCTCTAGGCATCACTTAAACACCACCATTTATCAAATCCTCCAACACATCATAAAACTCATTATGGCTAAGTTAGGTTCTACAAACAACCACATAAAACTACATTTAAACCCATTTATACTAAGGACAACATAAAATCTCATCATGTCCAATTTATCAAGTCACAAAAGACAAGTACTACCGGAATGGAAGTAAGCATGAAACACATACCTGGAGAAACCTTAGGAGGACACTCTTGTTCACCGCTAGCTTGAAGAGCATCAGACCTAGTTTTTTTCTTCTGTCTTCCCCTAGCCATGAGTATCTGGCAATCTCCCATTTTGTGTTCACTCCCACCACAACTATAGCAACCCTTCGTGCTGGCTAGACACTTACCATCATGTCTTTCTCACACCTAGCACAAGTAGGACTAATCATAAGACCCATTACCACTCAATCCTTGAGATCTTGGGGTAGACACGCTCTTTTGGTAAAACTTTGGGGGAAACTTGGAAGAGCTTGGCACATAAGATCTTTCTTGAGAGGAATTATCATTATCAAATCTATACCTCTTTTTTCCTCTAGACCACTCTTCAAGTTTCTCCCTTTCAAATCTTTGAGCATGGATCACAAGATGATTAATATTCATACCATTCTTAAGCATATACATACAACATTCTTTTGCTATGAAGTCGGATACAGCCGACACAAACTTACTCATCTCCATTCTATAGTCGGTCACTATGGATGGAGCATATCTTGAAAACCTAGTGAACACCCGAGCCTACTCCTCAACACTCAACCTACCTTGGTGAAGGTTGATAAACTCAAGTAACTTAGCCTCTCTCATCTCTAAAGGGAAAAACTTATTAACTTAGCCTCTCTCATCTCTAAAGGGAAAAACTTATCAAGGAACCTATTCTTAAATCTTTCCCATTCAATGGGGCCTGCTTCTACCGGCCTCGCTTCTTTCCATTGACTAAACCACATTAGAGCAACATCCTTCAATTTGTAAGCGGCCAAATCCGCCTTCTCTACCGGTTTCACTCTCACAAAGTTGAACACCCGAGAGACCTTATCTATAAACTCTAGAGGATCTTCTTCCATCGTTGACCCATAAAATTCTGGAATTTCTATCCCAACTTGAGTCAATAATTGAAAACCATACCTAATCTTCTAATTAAACATATACTCCTCTATAGGGACAATTGGAGCTTGGGGAGGTGCTTGGAGAGGAACCTCTTTCCCCTCATTATCTTTCTCATTCCTTTCAACATAAGCCCTTGAAGTAGTCATATCCTGAAAAACATAGGACACATATTAGGAGAAAGACCTAATAAAGCTTAACTCTAGGGCACGACTTAGAGAATGAAGAAGTGAAGTTTTCCTAACATCTGATACCCTCCTATTCATAAATGTGGCGCGCTTCACATTTATGAACAAGACTACTAGGCATGGTTTGAGACATCCTAAAACCATCCCAAAATCTTCTGCTCTAATACTATGTTTGTAATGACCCAAGCCTACACCCCGACGTCACACGATGTACAAGGCTCCGAGAATCCTCATACAAGCCTCATAGCATATCATGAACATAAGAGCATAGGAAAATAGTGTGGAATTTAAAACTTTTCTTTACAATCAAAGTCTTTTATATAATGAGAGAGTCTATAACACCATGTCTCAAACCATCTATAATACTTGGATTAAAACTCTTGAATACAATCTTAGGGACATAGCCCTTACATAAGTCTAAAACATACAATAAAGACATAAAGGACATATGGTCAAGCCCTCGAATACTATGAGAAATCACCAATCTTCTTCTTCTTGATCTACTATGGTCCTAGCCACGAGGGTAGAATCCGATATCTCCAAACCCTACACTCATAAAAATGTAGAAATATAGGGTTAGCATAAAATGTACTAAGTATGAAAGCCATGCATAAAAATCTTTAAAACATGCAAAAAGGGACATTTTAGTTGAAACCATGCAACATGCAAATTTTGAACATCATGTTTGAAATAGTTGGAGAATGTAGCTCATAAGCCAACTCATGTACAATTCATAATAACATAAAGGATATCATCATAATCACAAGTATAGTCTCCAATATAAACCTAACACATACTCCAATCTTCACAAGACATAGTTCACATACATGATTAAATATCAAGATCATCTCATCATAATATAACTATCACATAAGCAACCCTAAGCCATACTTGTGCAATGCATAGAGAGGATCCCATAATCCTATCTTCACTAAGTGCCACCTTTAGGCCACCAAGCTCATACTTATAATGCTTTGGTCTCATCCATAGTCAATAATCATAAACAAGGAAACATTCATGATCATATCTTGTAATAAGTAAAGTCACTCTTAGTAACAATCCATATAATGCATACATAAATTCATATATCTTCATAGCATAAGGAAACCACACCACAACCCCTTTATAAGTCTACTTGTATAATGTATAAGTGAAGTACCATACCCCCACTCACACTAAGTAAAGCTCATTAAGAAGTCATAAGTATAGTTCATGTTCATAATTCATGTAAAGCATGCATTAAATCATAATCATCATGTCATAAGAGAACATACCACAATCACTATGAAAGCCTACTTGTGCAAAGCATGAATGAAGTCCCATACCCCCATTCATACTAAGTAAAACCTCTTGAGGAACCATAGTACATAACTCATGTTCCTGTTTCATAGTTCATATTCTTGTTCTTGTTCTTGTTCATGTTCTTGTCATGTAGGGAAATAGCCTTATCCGACATAGACCATGTGAGCTACATGGAATCCGATGTTATGACCCACACCAAAAAGAGGTGTCCTACTTGCCTAAGGTAGAACTAAGATGTTTAGCTTTTTGGTGGATCCACTAGCTAAAGACCTATGTGGGCATATAGTTATGGGAAAAGGAGATTGTTACTAGAAACCCGGATTGATTGGCGTAGAAGGTATCTATCTCATGAGTTAACTCTTTTGGTAACCCAGATTGACTGGCATCAAAGGAACCCATTGGAAAGCCGGACTGACTGACGCAGAAGGTATCCATATCATGAGATAACTATTTTGGAAACCCAGACTGACTGGAGTAAAAGGAACCCATTGGAAAGCCAGACTGACTGGCAAAAAAGCTTCCATCTCATTTTCATATCCACTCAGTGCTAAGCATAATTCCCTTTAATATTCTTGTTAAGTCTTTACTTAAGTTCATGTTTATGGAAGGGTGACTTAACACTAAATCCAATACATCATCCTATTATAGCTCATAGATTCATTAGGTGAGAATGGCCTTTCAACCTTAGAATCATAAATATATAAGTAAACCTTTCACATCATGTTTATAGTGTTAATGAGAATAGCCTTTCAATCAACACAACAACATTATCATAATTATAGACAATTCATGCATAATTATGTGTAAGGATATGGGGAGAATGATCTTGCAACAATACCACAATTACACAATAGTCATAGGATCTTCACTTTCTAAGTGAATCAGAAGTCCATACACAATCCTTGTTAATACATACAAACCTTCATAATTTGCCCTTCAAGGTCTATGAATCAACTCAACACAAACATCTAGTATTACTACATTAGATAAGGGGAGTATCAAGATTCAATATTACAATCAACATCTTAGTCACATCATAGTCATGTTCATGCATGGGGTGTGTGTATAAATGTCCTTCCAATGACACAACAATAACATTATCAACATTGACAAAGTGTTCATAAAACATGCACATAGTATCATAAACATGCATACCACTCATATCTTGAATTCAAGGATCATGTTAAGTCAACACATCTAGCATTCATCACATGAGACATAGATATAGTCATACACAAGTACAACATTCATTCTATGCATAAACTCATATACTCATATTATAGGTCATGTGGGTAAAGTCTTTTCACAATAAGGTCATATACAACTCAACATACATAATAGCTTCCTTCTTAAAACCTTAACATCCCTAGCTTATTCATTTTAGCTTTTACTCTTAAAGCCCCATGAGTCATCCTCACATTACAAGCCTTACTGTCAAGAAATGCCGCACATAATCATCATGTATACCTAATTCTCAAGGTAATCTAACCACATGCCTCTTTCTTGATCAATTGTACTCATATAGTATAATATAACTCAATCTCAATACTACACAATCATGATCAATCATATTAGCCCTAATCAAATGAATTCATGTTTAGGAGCTTTATCTTTAATCAATTTATATTTAGGTCATCTAATCTAAGACAATTCATAGAAAATTTTATCATTCTTAGAAGGTCACCTCTAACCCTCAACTTGCATCTTTCATGACATGACACTAGACTATATCAATTTCACACTAGCATCTTATTTTAATCACGGATACATGTTTAATTATACTAAAATCATGTAATTACACCAAGAACAACCATTAGTCACATAATTGGGCCAATATACAACAATAACCATATCATGAAGTCAATTTGGTAAAGTGGGTTATTCATGGGTTCATGGGGGGAATTTCCTCATAAATAAACTTTAATTCATCAATTAAATAATAATTCGTCATAAATAAATAATTGAAAACATTTTGAAGTTGAACCCATGACTTAGATTGAGACCTTAACTTTTGGGGGATTTTGGAAACTTTGAAATCATGTTTTGGAGGGACTATGGGTGAAGGCTACCCATACATGAAAAGCCACCATAACTTAGGGATATTTCCACATGAAATAGGATAATAAAGGCTTCTCCTTGAACCCTAATCTTGACCTTGTTCTTGCTCTTCAATGGAGTTTCTAGTGAGAATATTTTGGAGAGGAGGGGTGGTTATAATTTGGGGTCTTGAGAGATAATGATATAATAGGGTGTTTAATGACTTAAAATTGTTTATATAGATTTATAAAGACTATTAAATGACCCCTACTTAAACCTAATTAAAAATGAATTACCTAAATGGATCCTCATTTTGTCTAGACTAGGCAGCTTTGCAGGAATGACCTACGACCTGCCCCTCTATGGACCATGAATGAGTATACGGGGCATGCTGCAGGTTCATCATTCATGACCTTCTTCTCCTCTTCAAGGCCTCTTGACCTACGCCAATGAGCTAAGGGTCTTGGATGGACCTGCGCACAATAGGTCCCATCCATAGGTCAAGGAATTCTTGATAGCTTTTTGGTTCTTGGCAGCCTTGGAGGTTAGACTTTAGGGTTCTCCTCAAGGACCCTTGGTTGGTCCTTGGGGGGTCGTACCTTGACGTTTAACCCCTAGACTCCTCAACCTAGGATCGGGGAACTATTATACACTTCTAAACCTCCCACCAAACACAAACACTCTCACGTAAGTCTCTAGTTTCACATACTAGTTTTCTGGGTGTTACATATAATGACCCAAATAGAATCAGGTTGTCTCCGGGTGAATGGCAAATCGGCAATAAAGTCAATGTATACATCTTCCCACTTCCAAGTGGGAATACCTATATCTTGGGATAAGCCTCCCGTCCTTTGATGCTCGACCTTAACTTGTTGACAATTAGGACATTTGGCCACAAATCCCGCAATATCTTTTTTCATCCCATTCCACTAGTAGACTTCCCATAGGTCTAGGTAAATCTTGGTGGCTCCCGGGTGAATAGAATATCAAGAACTATGGGTTTCCTTTAAAATTTGTTCCCTCAAGTCATCAACATTCAGAACACATAACTGACCTTGATACCTAAGAACCCCATCTCCCCCTCGGGAGAAAGACTCAACGGACTTTTCAAGCACCACTTCCTTCAATTCCACAACATTATGATCAAGACCTTTCTAATACTTCACATCCATCATAAAGGACGATTTGGAACCATTATTGACCATGACACCACCCTTGGTGTAATCCACTAGTTGAACACCTAGTCGGCCAACCTATGAACATCACCAACTAACTCTTTCTTTTCTTCATCTACATGAGGTACACTACCCATTGACAATTTACTAAGAGCATCCGCCACCACATTAGCTTTGTTGGGGTGATAAAGGACACTCATGTCATAATCCTTCAAGTGTTCTAGGCACCTTCTTTAGAAATGATTCAAGTCCTTTTGACTAAACACATAATGTAGACTCTTATGATCGGTGAAAACATCCACATGGACCCCATACAAATAATGCCTCCATATCTTTAAGGCAAAAACAACAGCCACTAACTCTAGGTCGTAGGTGGGATAATTTTTCTCATGGATCATAAGTTGCCTTGAGTCATAGGCAATCACCTTACAATTTTTCATAAGCACACATCCCAACCTAACTCGAGAAGATTCACAATACACCACATAACCATTTGTACCTTCCAGTTAGGTCAACACCGAAGCGGAAGTAAGTATATCTTTCAACTCTTGGAAATTTTTCTCACAAGCTTCTGACCACACAAACTTTGCCTTATTTTGAGTCAAAAATGTCAAAGGAGATGCAATGGAAGAAAACCCCTCAACAAACCTTCTATAGTAACCGCCCAAACCCAGAAAGCTTCTAATGTCGGAAGGAGTTAGAGGTCTTGGCCAACTCTTGACGGAATTTGTCTTTTTAGGATATACCTTAGTACCCTTTCTTTACACAATATGACCAAGGAAAGCTACAAACATTAGCCGAAATTCACATTTGCTAAACTTTGAAAATATTTGTTGGTCCTTAAGAACTTGCAACACAATTCTCAAATGGTTTATATGTTCATTATCACTCCTTGAATAGATAAAAATATCATAAATAAACACAATTATGAACATAACAAAAAACTCATAATGACCATTTGGGGATCGAAAAGTCATATTTGGAATATCATCCCATCTCACCCTCAATTGGTGATAACCCAAACGATAATAAATCTTAGAGAAATAGCTAGGCCATTGGAGATGGTCAAACAAGTCATCAATTCTTGGAAGTGGATATTTGTTCTTCACAGTCATTTTGTTGAACTGTCTATTATCGATGCACATGCAAAGAGACCCATCTTTCTTTCTAACAAACAACACGGGAACATTCTCTGCAGAGATACTTGGTCGGATGAAACCCTTATCCAACAAATCCCTTAATTGTTCTTTCAAATCCTTAAGTTCCGCTGGACCAATTATATAAGGAGGAATAGAGATTGGTTGTATAACTGGGAGAAGGTCAATACAAAAGTATATTTCCTGCTCGGGAGGAATACCAAGTAAATCATTGGGGAACACTTCTGAAAACTAATTAACTATGGGGAACGACTCAAGAGTGGGGATTTTAGAATCTACATCTCTCACCCTAACAAGATAGTAAAGACACCCTTTCAAAATCATATTATATAGCTTTAAGATAGGACACAAATTGACCTCTTGGCATAGAATTTCCCTCCTTCAACTCTAGGATAGGCTCATTCGGGAATTGGAATCCCATCACTCAAGTTCTACAATTGATAGAGGCATAACACAAATGCAACCAATCCATACCAAGAATCACATCAAAGTCTAACATGTCGAGCTCTACCAAGCCAACAAGAGTAACTATATGGGATAAGGAAATGGGACATCTTCTAAACTCCATCTTAGACATCAAAGAATCATGAATAGAGTAGAGACAAAAAAGATTCTAACAACACATCCGGAGGAACATCAAACTTCATAGCCACAAATGACATCACAAAATGTAAAGTATCTCCCATATCTAATAATTCATACACATCATGATGAAAAACTTTTAACTGACCCGTCACTGCATCTGGGGAACTCTCTTGGTCACTTCCGGCTTGAAGAGCATAGAAGCGGTTTTTCTTTGGCGCATTGGAGTTCGAACCACTAGGAGGAGCTCGCTTTTCTTCCCTCTTTTTTACCGAAAGCATGGGAAATCCATCGGTTTTGGCTAAGCACTTACCATCATGTTTCTTTTCACATTTAGTACATGTAGACCTAGCCAAACAAGAGCCACCTCCATTACCTCCTTGAGGTTTAGGGTTATACATTCTATCCTTGTTAAAATTTGGTGGAACGTTAGAGGAACCTTGACTGTAAAACCTTGAAAAAACATAGGAAGACCATGTCAATCAGATCTACCATGTGAGAAATTACCATCACCGATCTTAGCCCTCTTTGCCTCTCTAGACTTTTCCTTTAGTTTTGATTCCTCAATTTATTGGGCGTAGACCATAAGACGTCAGATATTCATATCATGATGGAGCATTGCCATACAACATTCATTTTCTACCATGTTGGACATGCCCGTCAACAACTTATTAATCTTAGCCCTTGAGTCCTCCACCATAGTAGGAGCATACTTGGACAATTGAGTGAACTTTAGAGCATACACCTTCGCACTCATACTTCCTTGATGAAGGTTAATGAACTCTAGCACCTTTGCTTCCCTCAACTCTAGGGGAAAGAAAAAATCAAGAAATGCCGATTTAAACACTTCCCATTCTAGGGGACCCTCTCCCTTCTATTGAGCATACCACACTTGATCAACATCTTTCAAATGGTAAGCGGCTAACTTCGCCTTCTCCTCTGAGGTCACCCCATAATAGACCTCGTCGATAAACCTTTTAGGATTCTATTCCATTTTGAAGCCATAAAATTTTGGAGGGTTCATCCTTGCAAAATCCCTCTCTCTTGAAGCCGCCGAATTCACATTAAGATTCATAGGATCCACAACCTCTCTATTGGCTTGAGTCGCCAAAGCTTTGGCCAACATTTGAAAATCTGACCTAACCTCCACATTTATTGCATTCTCAACCAAAGGATCTATCGGGGTTTTAGGAGCTTGAGAAGGAGCTCTTTGTTCCACATTTTACCTCACTGTACTTCTAGTATAAGCCCTTCAAGAAGACATCTCCTGAAGAGCATAAGGTAAGGAGTAGAAGATAGACTTTATAGAGTTAAACTCTATGGCACGACTTAAGAGTAATGACTAAAGTGGAGTTTCCTAATCATGTTGTAGCCTCTAATTCATAAATATAGTGCACTTCACACTCATTAGACATCATTCTACAACCACTCTTAACCTTGTGCTTTCATTACTAGGTTTGTCACAACCCAAGGGTACCCCCTAGATGTAACATAGAGTATAGAACTTCGAAAGCCTTCATAAAAGCCAGTTAGTCCTAATAACATAAATTAGTAGAACAATAAAGAGTAAAAACAAAATTTAAATCCAAAATATGTTTATAGAAAGGCGGAAGTCTAACTCATGTCTCAACATAGCCATCTATTACAATCGAATGAAATAGGGTCTAGCCCATATATCATGTTCAAAAAAGGAAAGTACATGAAATGGAAACTACAATAATAAAACTCTTTCCTCGAAGCATGAGAATTCACCAAGCTCGGGAACAAACAAGATCCTACCTCTAGCCACAAGAATGATCACATCATGTGTCGGACCCTACACTTGGGGAAAATGTAGGCAAGAGTATGTGTTACTACAAAAATGCACTAAGTATGATAGTTATTCATAAAAATATTTAAAACATGCTAAGAAGAAAATTTTATTTCACGATATGCAATTTACTAAGTTTAAACATCATAATAAAAATAGTTGGAAAACATAGATCATAACATCATAGTCAATGTTTACTAAATCATCCTTCAGTCTTTGAAAACATATGAGATACTTATTTAAGTAACCTTAGTTCATTAGTCAACTTGTTGTGAGAGAATTAGCCTTAACCGACATAGAGACCATGTGAGCTAAGACATGATCACCCGGTATCTCCCACACCGAAAAGGGTTGTTCTACTTGTCTAAGGTAGAACCATGAACACTAGCTTAAGTATATCAACTAGAAAATCAAACAATGCGGGCACACATTTATGGTTTAAGGAGATTGCTACTATAAACCCGGCCTCTACTCACGGGAGAGCTTCCATCTCATGAGACTTCTTTAAGAAACACGATCACTACTCACGAGAGAGCATCTATATCAATGTCAATATCCACTCAGTGCTAAGCATAATTCCCATAGAATAGTATTCTCTTACTTATTCTCATTACGCATGGAAAGACATATCATCTTGTCAATACAAGTTAGTTCATTAGGATAGCTCTTATTCACTAATTTAATTCAATCATTAAGATCAATAATCAAAAGAACCCATGATACTTGAAGAAAACCATAGCTAATTGGGGGGGGGGGGATTCTACCATTTAAAATAGAGGAATTTGGGGACTCCATGGATTGAAGGAACCCATGGATGAAAGCTAACATACCTCAAGTATAATTGTCTATCTTCAATGGAGAGTTTGGATCCTTAGCTTAAAACCCTAGGTGAAATCTTCTTCTTCTTCTTCAAGTTTTAGAGAGAGAATATTTGAGAGGAATTGGTTTTCTTTGGGATTTAGGAAGAATAAGTTAAATGGGTGTAATTTGGGGGTAAAAAGACTTATATAGGGGTTCTAAATATAGGAAAAATGACATAGTATAGGAATTAATTAATTAGGAAAAGACCCAACTAACCCTTAAATAACTGCCAATTTGGGGAACCACGGAACCCCGACCGACAGACCGTCGAACGACTTACGGTCCGTCCTGGTCAAACGTGGTTCCACATCAGGGACTTGAATTTTTTGGCCTCGAGCTACGGACCCTCGACCACCACCCGTGGTCTGACCGATGGACTATTGGTAAGGCTGTGGTTTGGAGGTCCTATATTGACCCAAGGTGACCAATCCATTGACCCCTACCTATGGTTCGTTGGTCTATCCACGGGCCGTGGATGGCTGGAAATTGATGGCACCTGCAACTTTATGGAAATATGTCATTTGACCCTTTTTGGATACGGGGTGTTACAGCCACCGACACCGATATAAATGATTAAAGAAGCTAATTGGGCCCTTTGTTTCTTTTTATGAGGTTCCTAGTTGTGATGTGCAAACACAACATCATCTTTGGGTTATTTATCTTGTTTTGATTGACATTTTTTATTGTTAGTTTTTATTGTGTGGATTGGTCATTTTTATTTTGGTTTTTTATGATAGTAGTATAATTTGTTTGGTTCCATTTTATAGTAATAAACAATGATGACACTGTTTCTTGATCATATGCCTTGAATCAGGGGAAGTCTTAGTACACATAGCTTGTGAATCCTTGGAAACGCTAAACCAAAAGGCTTATTTTCCCAATGATAGATAGGATGACATTATTCTTAAGGAGAACTCATCATTGTATTAATTTTTTATTGAATTTCTTGTGCTTTGATGAGAGGTTGTAACTTGTTTGGTACTAATGAATTTAGTCAAGCCTTGTTAATCATAAAATGAGCACCTCTCAAAAAAATTGTGAAATAAGGTAACATGTTGACAATGGTTTGTCTCTTTTTGTGTCTCCAACATATTGGGTGGTGAAGTGAAAAATAACTCCTTTGTTCTTTACTAGGAAGTGAAATTGAGCCGTCTTGAATAGTTTTCGTGCCATGTTTTGTGAGTCTTTGTTGAATAATGTCTTGTGTTCACTTTTGTCACCTAGAACTTGCCCGGTTAGACTTAAAAATTGGGTCTTTATTGATTTTAGTTTATTTTATTATCTTAGGCTTTCTTTGACTGTACTTGAAGTCCACTTACCCTAAAATTCCTAACTTTGCATTAAAAATATCCTTAGTTGTCACTTTTGAGCCTTATCTTTTTTATTAGAAACACTATTACAAACCTTGCCCTTTTTGAAAAGTAATCGTCTTTTGAACTCTTCCCTTCTTGAACTTGATAATTGTGAATGTTGAGGCTAAATGTGAAAGATGGGGGTGTTATGGGAAACTCATAAACTGGATACTTACAGCATGAGGGCTTGATATGAAAAAAGAGTGTTTCAAAATGAAGGAAATATTTCCAATGAAAGAAAAAGTTGTGAAAAAGAAAGAAAGGGTTTGAATAACTGAGACTTGAATCTTTTGAATGATGAAAATGGTTGCATGTGGGCCATCTAGAATGGGAATATGAAAGGAAAAATAAGAAAATATTATGAAATGTGCATTGAGTTGAAAACCAAAGAAAAAGGGGAAAACTTTATGAATAATGAGTTGTTATGTAGTGTTCAAGGAGGGTGTAGTTGCTTGTACCTAAATTATTTCCTTACCTTCCCTCAGCCTACATTACAAGTTTAACAAAGTCCTTCGAGATCTCCCACCGAATGAAATCAAGTCGATATTGATTGAAAATATGTGCAGGCCTATGGTATGACATTTGTGTGCATGAGATGATTCGTTGTGAGGGTGTGTTTTTCCATCTTTGCCCATTGTATATACTTGTGTGTGATTTTGTGGGACATTTCTTTTCTTGTGAGGGCTTAAAAAATAGGATGGACTAGTAAATTTGATAGATTCCAAGATTAAGTCAGGGAAACTTGTTAGTTTTATAGTAATTGTGAGTCGCTTCTTGAGAATTCTTATTGTCACTTGATCATCCTTGAAAATAATTGAGTTTCAAAATTGTGCTTGAACTTCACGTAGTTTCTTGTATTGGAAATTGGTTGCTAATTATTTGTCACGGCCCAGGGGTACCCCCTAGATGTAACATGGTGTATAGAACCCCAAAGGACTCCATACAACCATTTAGCATATCATAACATAAGCAATAGAACAATAAGAGTAAAAACGCATTACAAGTCCAAAATTTTCATAAAAGAAAAGCGGAAGTCTTAACTCTAAGGTTGTGTTTGGTATGAAAGAAAATATCTAGAAAACAAGTAGATTTTTGACTTATTTTCTCATGTTTGGTTGGTGAGTAGAAAATATTTTTTCGAAAAAGAATTTTAGTGTTTAATTTATGAATGAAAAATATTTTTGAGAAATATCTTTTATTTTTACTAGAGTAAAAAATAATTTTTGAAATTGAAAATATTTTTTAGAAACAAACTTAATTTTTTTTGGGGTGGGGGTTGGGAGGGGGTCGAGGATAGGGGCGAAAAAATTAAAATCTGAAGTTGAAAATATCTTTTAAAAACAAACTTAAATATTTTTTAGGGTGGGGGGCTGGTAGGGTGGGTGGGTAATGATGGGGGGGGT
>JAJOOS010036327.1:0-13470 GCA_029582725.1 Solanum chiquidenum | reverse complement strand
AAGCCACACAACATTCTTCTTACGTCTACTGATGATACAGAGGAGGTTGCAAAGATCGCTGATTTCGGGCTTTCGTTAACTTTGGAACAGAGCTGGACACAGAAACAGGGGATGAGAGGAACTAAAAGGTACATGGCACCTGAATCTCTACTTAAGCAGGAGTACGGCCCAGAAGCTGATATTTGGGCACTTGGATGTACTGTTTACGAGTTGATCACTGGGACACCACTATGGGAATCAGATCCTCCAAAGTTTGATGATGTATTGCACCGAATTAAGTACGAGGAACCAAATTTGGAGAATGACAAACTGTCTACAGAGGCAAAAGACTTCCTGAGAAATTGTCTGGTCAAGAATCCAAAATCGCGTTGGAGTGCAGGACTGCTATTGAATCACTCTTTTCTGAAATCAGCCGACAGTGTCCTGCCTCCAAAGAAGAGGAAGAGGCAACATGGCTACATGTCCAGTTTACACAGGCCGCAACAAAAGAGAGCATTTAGAACACAGCCACACATTCGTCATTTGGTTATAGAACACTGATGTCGATTCTGAAGACGGAAACTCAATTTCATTGACACTGTATTATTATATATGCTTATAGTTTATTAACACGAAAACAACTTGTTATATGTAATTTTTGGCCATCATTGATGAGTGGCATCATTTTTTTATAATACATGCCTGAATAAAAGGATTGGGGAATTCTTTTCTATATCCTTGTTTAATTTCCAAATTCAAACTCTGTTTCCGATTCATGAATTATGTTTCTGCATCTCATAGTAGTTAATACTCTTGTGTTTTCTTGTACAAATCAGAATGTTACCTGAAATAATCCAAAACATAGCCTATGCTTGTATTTTTCAATATCTATGGTCCAGGCATGTGTATGATTAATCTCATAAACACTAAATTGGTTAATGTTAGTAATAGTTTCATACACGAGTTTAATAAGAAGATGGCAACAATTGTTTACAGACTCACAGTAAAGAATCCTAAACCTGAATTGAATGTTACTTCAACATTTGTAACAAATTCATTTTCAGTGAGAAGCAGAAGAGGTGAAAAAACAAGATGGATGTGATTATTATTATATATACATTCATAAATGTGAAACAGAATTTGATCCATATATATATATAATGAATGTCACAGAAATTCATGAGAAATATATGTATTGTAGTGTATATATATAGTTGCATCCTTATTCTCTTTATCAATGAGTCAAAACTAAAGCAGAACCCTGCAAAAGAAATAAAATGCGTGTTAGCTCTTTTGTTAAATTAGTAATTGCAAAATTGGTGTTCTTCAGCTAATAGCAAATTCAGAATTTAAATAATAAGATAATTTATGGCTAATTACAAATGTCAATTAATCAATGTATAATCTATGTATACTAGCTAGAAAAAGTAAACAGTTATTGTGAGAATCCTTTGTTTATATCACAAGTATCAAAAGTCTTTCTTCTTTCTTAAACTTTGTGTTCATTAAGTATGTGCAGGAGAATGAAACATCACATGATGAAGGTAAACGACCAGGGATTTTTACACATATAGCCAGTCGGATTCAAAGATTTTCTTTTTAGTCGATATACATAGATTATGCACTGGTTATACATATATTATACCTCCGCTGACTATTTTTTAGTTTAAAGTATTGGGTGGACACTATTCTTAGGATCACAAACTCTATTGATGAAACAAGAATTTGCAATGTATATTACCTTAGTGTTAACAGCCATGCCTCTTATAAACTCTATCTTCTCTGGAAGTTGAAGAATTTGATTGCAAAAGCAAAGGTTACTGCAAAGATTATACAGAAACCAATAACTGCAACACCAGCAGTGCCTAAGAATTCTTGCCTATATCCAAATTGTTCTTTAATGAACCTTTTTATTGATACTGTATGAACACCATCAGCAAGCCTAAGACGTTCATTTACTTCTCCGTATTGTGATGTTAAAAGTCCATATAAACTCCATGCTACTGGATTAGCCCAATAATACCATCTCCAATAAATAGGAATTCTCTGAAATCAGAACAACAAAGTTAGTGAATAGGCAAATTCCAAGATTTAGTGACTTACTCCCTCCGTTTCAATTTGTATGTCTGGTTTGACTTGACACGGAGTTCAAGAAATAAGACTACTAACAAACATTTGTGTCGTGATGGTAGAGATTAAAGAGCATGATAGAGCATTACCATTCGAGAAATCATGAATCCGCTGAACAAATTCCACATCATGTAGAATGGTGCAGCAAGAATTGCAGCAATGTTATGGTTTGGAGAGACTGAAGTAGTCATCATACCGAAGAGAGTGAAGTATAGGAGTGTGAAGTACATGAAGTATATGTACCAAACGAACTTCCAGACGCTCCACTCGAAAGATGCCATGAAGTAGAATATGGCACTATATATTAGTGTTTGAATGAAAACATATGGAAACTCAATTGTGACCTGCAAAGACAGTAAGGTTATCCAATTTAGACAGGCAAATGCATCATTCGCGGACCAAGTCTTACATCGAGTCATATAGAAAAGCACACGAAGAATATAAAGATGTCATGCCTGTGCAAATGCAAAGGGTAGAGCTGAGTACATCCCGGCTGCTCTTTCACGATATGAGACGAACCTCTCAATAAATACCACAGGTTGGACAGAGGAAGCGTTCGTGATTCCAATGAAAAGAACAGCTGCATACATGGATCCCATAGCATTTAATATGTCCTGCTGAGTACTCCTGTGGTGAAAAGGTTAGCAGATTAAGTGAAAATAGTTACCAACTTGTATTGAGGAGAAAGTTTTAGTATGACAGCATTTAGTTTTCTGATTATGAGGAATCATTTGAATAACTTCAAGTCTTGTGTCAAATGTGTCATAAGATCAAAATGAGTGAATGGATTTCTATTGTTTTGAATGGTAAAGGCAAAGTTTCAAGAAAGAAACCTCTTAGAACCAAACTTCCAGCATATACTTCCAAACATCAATGAGATTATGACCGTATAGAAGAAGCGCACAGCAGTATACTGTGGATTTCGCCAGTAGGACAGGTTTTGCTTCCATAGACATGCAAGAAACTGTCCGAAAAAGGACTGAGAGTACTTGCTTGAGAAATATAGCTCAGCTGAACCTTCTTGTGGTTTGCTTAAACTTTCAATCATTTCCTCATTTTGCCTGAAATAACAGAAACATTGTTAATTATAGAAAGCACAAATCAGATAATTTCTTCATCACACACACACACACAGAGGGAGAGATAGAGAAATACTGGAATAAAGTTGATTTTCGATAAATGTCAGCAAAATCTACACCGAGGCGATTTTCTTCTGCTGAAGAAGTAACTTCAAGAACCCAAGCAGCAGGGTTCTGTCCAGGCCTAATTCTGTTAACTCCTTGAATTGCCTAGCAAAATTACAAGTGGATTATTTATTATGCAGTTTTAAGGCATAGAACGCTCTGAATTGATCAGTTAAAGGATTACCTCAAAATACTGAATAAGGTTGCATGATCTGTTCCCTAGTGAACCAGCATAAATGAGCTGTCCACCTCTTTTCATGAGCAAAAGCTGCAAACATACCATGTAAAATCATGTCTTGATTGTAATGAAAATTAAGGTGATAACTATATGTAACTACTTAAACTGTAAGTGCAGTGTTTAATTCAAGATTTGATGTGTATTGAGCAAGATGTAAGATGAAAACCTCGTCAAATGATTCGAAGATATCTATACTAGGCTGATGGATGGTGCAGACGATTGTTCTTCCAGTGTCGACAATGTTTCTCACTGTTCTCATTACAATGGCTGCAGACCGGGCATCTAGTCCTGAAGTAGGTTCATCCATAAAAACTATTGAAGGATTGGCTACAAGCTCAACCGCAATCGTCAACCTTTTCCTTTGCTCTGTTGACAATCCATCTACTCCAGGTAGACCAACCAAAGCTCGACGTAATGAAGTTAGTTCCACTAGCTCCATAACTTCTTCAACAAAAGCCTGCAAAATAATGGTCTTCCTCAGGTTCTGTATGTACAGATTATGGCATTGTCATAAATTCAAAGAACTATAACGATTACCTTTTGCGTTTTCACATCAACCTGAGAAGATAACCGGAGCCAAGCAGAAAACAGTAGTGATTCATGGATTGTTAAGCAGGGGGAATGAACATCATTCTGTTCACAATATCCAGATACCCTTGCAAAAGTTTCTTGCTTCTTGGGGTGTCCAGAAATATAGATATTGCCTGCTATATGTCCACCAGTTTTCCTTCCAGCTAAAACATCCATTAGAGTAGTTTTACCAGCACCACTGACACCAACTAATGCAGTAAGCACGCCCGGCCTAAATGCACCAGTAACATTGACTAGTAACTGCAGTTTATCTCCTACTAGCCCCTGTAGCTTAAGCTCCTGAAGAAATAATTTCGTGCACTAATAAGGAATTTGCTGTAGAACATATTACATTTCATTGGCTACTGTAATTGAACTGCTGTTGGTTTACCATGGGAACGTCAACGTAGTAACTAATCTCCTTAAAACACATGGAAAGAGGCTCGAACGGAAGAACCATGCCTCTTCGTTTCTTGATCTCTCTTCCTGCCAACAGACCGGGAATCATGAATATCTACTCATTGCAACTAAAAGCTAACCTCAAAAGTGAAAATGCTTTAACAAACCAGTGAATGAGTGTGAATGGTTCAAAAACTCTCCAAATGGAACAATGTTATCTTCACTCTCTTGTTCCTTGTCCTTGTTCTGGGTTTTTTTCTTTGAAACAACTGCTTGCTGGCTCCCTAATGCTGCAGAAAGTTGTAAGAACATGATAAATTCCCAAAGAACTTGCATCTTGTTTCCTTGTATTAGAACAATAGGTATGAATAGAAACTAGAACAATAGGCATTAAGAGCAAGTCATGTTAACTAGTAATACTAGAGCATCCAAAAACATCTTTTTTTGCTCAAATCTTTGCGACAGCAAGACTTCCACTCTAAACGCGTCACAATAAAGACTTGTAGAACCAGAATATTGGCTATTTAAGATGATTGTATACAAGATTTTAGAAGAAGAAACTTACGGTTGAGGTAAGTCAGAAATATCGTGAAGAGGATGTTGAACAATATTATATACCCAATCAATGCACCAACACCGATCCAATACCAATAGTTCTCTGGAAACAAGCTGCGAACCTTCAATAACATCTGACCCAGAGATACGTTGTCCCTAAATCTCTGCCAGTTTAAAGTGAAAAGGTAAATCTATATCCAACAGTAGTACTGATTAATAAATGAGCAACATTAGTAAATAGTAGTCGAAACATATTTTTATCTGAAGCATCAACACTTTATGGCAGTCATTTTTAAAAGAATTTTACAAGATAGAAGGCCTTCGACACCATGTGAAGAGAACAGTTGTTTTCCTCGGAAGATAGAAATTCGTAAAAAAAGGAAGAATACATGCTAATATATATCTCATTTTCATGAATAGACACTGAGTTTGACCAACTCCACCTGAATTTTTCATTGCTAAGTTGGTGATCCCTTGTGTTCGGATGTATTGAAGTGTAGATTATTAGCAAGTCTTGGACTGTAATTTGATATGAAACAGACACAAACAGATACCAGAATACCAAATTACCTTATCCCAAGAATGGCCACGGAACTCATTTACTGAAGCTGAATTCTGGGCATACATCAAAGGGGAAAACCAGTAGCCCCAAATCCACCAACTTGGGATGCTATCTGTAACAATATGAAAAGTTCAACTACAAACTAATTGAATAAAAGCCATTTTCTCTCAGGGTGAAGTAACTAATTCACCGATGAGCCAAATTGAGAGTGTAAATGACCTCTTGAAATAACAAATCCTCCGAGAGCCATGACTACCAACATTGCAAAAGATCCAAAGGTATTAGCAACTATCATATTTCTGCCTAGTGATGCCATCACACGGAAAAGTCCTATTGACATCTGATGCAATGAGAAATACAACAGAAACTGATGGAAGCACCTGAAGTTATTAAACAAAATGAGTTATCTTACCTCTATCAAGTATGGTGAAAATCTAATACAGAATATAAAACAAGATGAAATGAATAGAACCAATTGTCAAAAAAGTTAAAAAGATACCTGGTTATTTGAGGATCAAAGCCAACCACATAGTATGTAGCTGCAACCCAAATAATGGACTCTAAAAGTGATGTGGGAACACTCAAAAGCCAAGACGGAAGAGTATATATCCAACATGGGTAGAAATGTAAATCCCTCTGCTTGTAAAGAACGGGAAGCTTGGTTATCAGCATAGGCACCTCCAAGAAACCATTGAAAAGAACCATAAGAATTGCAAAGTAGAGAGCACCGAGGTAAACAGCTCCATCTTCAAGTGTATCATGATGCATTGTTGAACGGAAGAACACACTCATCATTATCAAGATAATCAGAAAGAGCTGCAAAATGGAAAACAATATGTCCATCTCAACAACTAACAGTATGACTCTAAAAGGGATCTAAAGAAGCAACGTGTATTGAGATTTTCTGTTGCAAAGAAACTGTTAAGAAATATGACCTGTGTGACTTTGAAAACGAGCACAGCTGAGTTTCGCTTTAATAATAGCAACTGCCAGTCAAAACTGATCTTTAGAAGCTCAGACTTTTTCACACCATAAGTACTAGAGGACAGAGCTGCTGGATGACCCTCACGTTTGTCAAATGGAATAGCCAGTTCTTGTGCCAATGCATTACCAACATGAAAGGATTGAAACCCCTCAGCAAACTTTGTTGATGATACATAGCTGTACTGACTATTGAGAAACCAATACTGCCCTTGATCTTTTTCAGATGTTAACTGTGCAGAGATAACAAGATGACAAACCAAATAAGATCACTATCAATATAGCATCAGTCAAATGCTTGAGCTCAGAAAATTACCTCTTGAAGAAAATCAGCAACATTTTTCCTAGAGGGGCACTTGAAACCCATAAATTCAAAGAACTCAAGAGCAGTTTCGCGGGGACCTTGATAAATGATTTGGCCCTCACTTAAAAGAATTATATCATCAAAGAGAGAGTAAGTTTCAGGGTCAGGTTGCAATAAAGAAACCAGGGTAGTCCCATCAAATGCGCGAGTCGTGTACTTCAAGTACTTGATGATTTGAAAGGTAGTTGAACTATCTAGCCCGGTTGAGATTTCATCCATTAGGAGTACCCTTGGTGCACCCATTAGTAACTCACCTGCATACATGTCTCACAACTTCAATAATCCAAGCAATAACTTTTTTACTTTTTTCATTAATTTTAAACAAGCAGATGTCAGCTAGCAGAAATGAAGGCAAGTACCAGTAGTGAGTCGCTTCTTCTGTCCCCCTGAAATCCCTTTGAGCATTTCATCTCCTACTAATGTATTCTCACAAATATCCAATCCTAAAATCTTTGCAGATATTTCAGAAGGATATAAAAAAAATGCCCAAACAATAGTCCGCAAAGCACAATGAAGTCTATAAAGCAACAATGATTTCAAGAAATTGGACCATAACTCTTCCTTATAATCAACTTTTATGTATCTTTCACGTTGAGCATGTCCGGTGAAAAGTTGTGCATTCAGTAAAGAAATATAAGGTTCATAGTAATTAGTAGCATTTCGACATGTAAAACTAACATACAGAAAATTATAGGTCCATATGCAGCATGTCGAATGAATGTAGAAAAAACAATGAATTTAATAAAGCCTCACTGCTAACATACCTTTAGAATGTAATCTACGAATATACTTGTCTGTTCTCCCAATGCTACTGCCTGATAGAAAAAAATTACATCAACATGAGATCGATGAAGTGGTTTCTCTACACATATAACCTGAAAAACAAACTTTACGCAGACGCCATACCTTAATAAAAATATCAATATCTTGATCAGGAATTATTCCAGCATTTTTCTCTCTTCTTAGAAGTTCCATAAGCAAATCTGCCCAAATTTTGATGGTTTTATATCAAATTCAACTAGAAAAAGTGCCGTAAAGTGCATGGCTGATAGTAGCAGGTCTAGAAAATACCATGCTTAAAACCGACACCCTGGCAACGTCCAGAAAACTCAAGTGTCTCCCTAACTGTCATTTCTGCAATGTGTGAATCCCTCTGGCTGACATATGCAGCCGTCCTTTGAGGAACAAACTCCGTCAGATCATGTCCATTGTAGGTAACTCTTCCTGACATCTTCATAGTAAGTTAACTGCATTAATGAGGGACAAATACAATCTTTTCGAAACAAAAGGTAGCTACAATGTCATCTTGAACCAAAAAAATCAACTTTTCAGCAATATTTGCACCAAACAAATATGCTTATGATGAATTGATTAAAAATATATGAAGTATTATCTCATGGATATTCTAGTATTGATATCAAAGGACGAATAGCATGTACACTTGTTTTCAGCTTCCAGTATGGGAAATCAGTCGTTATAAAATGATGCATGTCATACTACCACTTAAAACCAATTCATTACTAGTGCATTTGAAGCTTTTATGTTGTTAAGTTATATGCACTCACAATGTAAATATAATTACATAATTAGTTCGGTTATAAAGTAATTACAGGTAAATCTGTATTATAGTGCAAAAAGTCGTTAAAAATCATTTCATTTCCAGTGTATACTGATAGCATTGTGATGGAACAAGTAAATGTTTGTACCATCAAATTCTTATCAAGACGGCCAGCAAGTGCCAAAAGCAATGTTGTTTTTCCAGAGCTAGGCGGACCCAAAAGCAGTGTCAACCTGAAAGACAAGACCACCTGAGGAGATTCCAAATATAACTCATGGACACAAGATACACTTCATTGGAGCTCAAATCGTACCTTGATGGCCGTAGAAAACCACTTATGTTGTTTAGGATAGATAATTTCTTTCTCCGACTTGGGAAAATCCTCAACTGTCTCAAGGAAGTCTGTTTCATTTTTTAATTTTTTAACAACAGAAACATTGTCAGACTCTAGGCACTACGAAATAGTAATTTAGCAAACACATGAGAGGTGGAGGTTTACCTCAGTCATGTTAAATATAAAGTTGGGAATAGTAGGCAATGCTCTGCTTCCTACATGGACCATTGCATCAACTTTAAGATGCTGAAAGCAAACCTTAACTTTTGGGAATTCCAAATCCACCCTGAAAGTTCGATATGTTTAATATTAACCAATACAATGAATAATACTGAAGATCATATGGATGAAAGAGATTTAAGACTCTTAACACTTCACATAGCTCTTTCAGCTTCTTGCTGTCCTAATAGAACTCATTTAGACACCATTATGTCGTTTATAGCTCGATGTGAGCATGTTGAGATGTTTTCAAGTTTATATTATCTGAAACTCACTCCTAAATGAGGCCTGGTTACCATCAAGAATCAATTTTTCAAAAAGGTAAGTTTCTTGCCTTACATACAGGATATACACATAATGTTAATAATCAACATGAAGACTGAAATCAGGTTAACAAATGGTCTTTTTCTTTCGAGTTTAACTTCTATATACACTGACAATGTAGAGAAATTTTACACTATCAGATCACCTTAAAGATAACTATCGGTAAATGTCCATATTAAAAGGGCTAAGTAAACCGGAAAATAAGGCAGTTAACCTGCAACAATAGGTTAAAATACACTAATGGCATGAACTCTTCAACAACAACATACCTAGTGAAATTCCACTAAGTTGGGTTTGGGGAGGGTAGAGTGTACGTAGACCTTACCACTATCTCGTGGAGGTAGAAAGGTTGTTTCCGAATGGCATGATATAAGTTATCCTTTTTCCTTTTTTTCTTTACCATAATTATTATTTTATTTCTTGATAAATGAGGGATAGGAGGAAATTAATTACAACTACAATGTCCATTCCATCAAAACACAAACATTAATACTTATGCAAATGAAAAACTCCAAAGAAATTAGTAACACCTACTAAGCACAAAATGCACAAATACAACTTATAAACCTATGTTTGAAAATGAATTTTTTTTTTTTAAAAAAAACACTTACTTCTCAAATCTTTCCTTAACTCTTTTGAAGAACAACTCTGTATCTTCATTAATAGCATTAATCAACACATCCAAAACTTGCTTCTGTTCTTCACCTTTCATTTTTCCAACATCAACTAAAGCAACCTCTCCACCAATGCCTCGAAAGATCGATGTCTGTGCTCGTATATAAGTAGGAGATCTTTGCAAAGCTGCCAACACAAGATCCTCTTCATTTTTGCTAGCTCCATTTTCACCTCTTGTTGACATAGTTAACTAAGCCACAACTAGAAATTTTTAAATTTTTTTGAGGAGATATCTATGATATATGATTACAACAAGAAAGTATAGGGGAAAATGATATATGAGGTGGTTAATGTTAGATGTGTCAATATACCAACAACTTTTGTAGGCTTGAAAACTTTTGCATTAATTTGATGTGTTTAGTGTTAGTAGTTTTTTCCTCTCTACTCCCAACCAATCTTTACAAATCTCTATCTAAAAACATGCATGAGAAAGTGACATTTTCAGAGGCAGATAAAGTGTTGGAAAATCTAAGTTAAGACTTTGGTTACAAAATACTACTTTCAATTTTTTTCAATTGTATAAAGACTCTTGTTGGAATACACAAAAGTAGTTAAAACAGTTGGGAAAAAAGGTAAGGTACCTTTAACATTTCCCCCCACTCACAACCAAAAATAACATATATACCGCGCGAAGCTAGGATTTCAACTTTATAGGTTCTGAATTTTATAATGACGATTCTAAGTGATAATAACTGAATTCTAATCAAATTTAATATTTATATATATTTAATGAATTTATTAATACAAATAAACCGTTTGAGCAAAATCACTAGAGTCGGTCGGATCCACATGTTGGCTACTAACTCCGCCCCGGAACGATTTAGGGTTTTTTGAAAGTCCACTTAAAAAAAAACATAAATACAAGGTACTTTAATTTACCAAGTTATTCCTTTTAATAAAAGTAGAATGATTATTTTCTCTTTTTTTATATTAAGGGTATATATAGTTGGAAATTAATGTCTACTTTAGTCTTGAAGATTTGGAGTGATAATTATTTGGGAATGCTTTTTTTTTTAAGCTAAGGTGATTGTTAATTTTGGAAGGAGAAGTAAATTCTTTCTAGACAATGGAAAAACATGTCCCGTTCAACTTTAAACAATAGATATTGCCTCTCTGAGGCGGATCTTGCGACATTGAGTTCATCTGAATCTAATATTTTTCATCGTACAACATAATTTTTTATGTAAAAATATATTGAAATCTTAATAAATACTCCCTTCATACATTTTTATTTGTCCATATTTGATTTACACAACCCTTAAGAAATAATTTATAAAATAATAAGTTCACTATATCACTCCAAAAGCTTTACTTATAGTTCAAACATCATATCTTATTTTTAATGTGATTTTGAAAGAAAGAACAAAAACTAGAGTTGTTTTTATTAACTGTTATTTGATAATTCGTGTGCATTTACGGGTTGTTAGGGTCACGGGATTAGGTGGATTATCCCGATTTATATTTTAAATTAATTTTATTCTATATTTGATTAAGGCATTAGCTAAAATTGATATAACTAATACCATATGAGTTATAATCCTGATTTTAATCTAATTATAGTAGTGAGAAATCCCAATTTTAAACCATCCTAAGTATTTAAGTTATCAACAACTCTCTTTTAGTT
Organism: Solanum chiquidenum; assembly: GCA_029582725.1. NCBI lineage: Eukaryota > Viridiplantae > Streptophyta > Magnoliopsida > Solanales > Solanaceae > Solanum > Solanum chiquidenum. The sequence continues at coordinate 1,774 of JAJOOS010036327.1, read as the reverse complement.
TCGAATTAATTGCATTCTATGTTTGGTTAAGGCAATAGCTAAAATTGATATAACTTATACCACATAAAAGGTGTTATTTTAGTTATAGTCTTAATTTTAATCTAATTATAGTGGTGAGAAATCTCAATTTTTAACCATTCTAAGTATTTAAGTCGTCCACTACTCTCTTTTAGTTTCGTAGAAGTTGAATTTTAATTGTCATAAACGAAATAACTACTATGAGCACTTTTCATTTTTTAAAAAGTATTTTCTTTTTTTCTTTGATTTTTCATAATCGCCCAGAAAAATCATTAACTCATTAACTAGAACTCGAACACAAAAAATGTAATAGAAAAAATTGAGAAATACTTATCCATTATACCACAATTTTGTATTGTATATAAGTTATAACTCTCTATATGTACTTGGAAGTTTATTTATTATCGTTTATCGTAAATTTGTTTTCAAGCGTACTGTGTGGTATTTTTGTTTGTTCAATTAAATATTTGTTAGACTTGTCAGAGTTATAGATTGTCATTTGTCTGTCATATTAAATAATTTTTTGAAAGATCATAAATGTGACAACTGAAGACAACCTGTTTTTACGTTATTTTGTCTAACCATTGGACCATCCCTCATTAAATTCTCAAGTATATGTTTTCTCATTGTCACATTTGGCATTAAAACTCTATGATGCTTACCATTGAAAAATTATTATTTTTTAATAGGAAAAATGTCTGATATGCCCTTTAATTTTGTCATTTCGAGCTGATATATCTCTCGTTATGAAAATGGTTCTATATATTTTTATCGTTATACAAATGGCTCACATGTACCCTTTTCATAACGATAAGGGTATATGTGAGCCATTTGTCTAACGATGAAGGTATATATTAGTCACTTTCATAATGAAGGGTATATCATCTCTAAATAGCAAAATTGAGGAGTATATCATACCCTTTTCCCTATTTAGATGTTTTGAATTGGAGTTTCACATATATAAATTCTATTCTGAAGTGACGGAACGCTTTCTCCAAGTAAAGCCTTATATAGTGTGAATTCAAATTAATCGAACTCCATTGTATATACTAAACACTCGATAAGTGTCACGACCCAAAAATGGACGTGATGGCACTCGTCTTATCCCACCAAGACAAGTCAGCCTAAAACTCAACTATTACAATAAAAAGCGGAATTTTTTATAATTAACTCAAAAATACCCCAAAAATCTAATTGTCACGTGTACAAGCCTCTAAAGTATTACAATTGATTCAAAGAAAAACATTAGTCTCAAATGACCTTGTTCCTAGAATAGAACAAGATCATAAATTGGAGTAAGAAGGTCCACTGAGATGATAAACAGAGCCTCACAAATCTCCAAAAAGCCTCGGAAAAGAAGAGAATATATCACAAACATCCACGCTAGTAACCTACAAAAAAAAATGTAGTAGCAAGGGGTGAGTACCAAACCACGCGGTACTCAGCAAGTAAACCTCTAAACACAAGCTAAGGGGATAGAATATGGGTACTCCTTACACTCCAACCGAACCTCCACAACTACAACCTGCATAAAATCAGCCCAACCTAACAGTTCACAATTCACATAGCACATATCTCAACATCAACCTTCTAACAATCACATATTCTCAACCACAAACTTAATATTCATCAATTACAATCTCCACAACTACAATCTGCTTAAAACCAGCCCAACATAATAGTTCATAATTCACATAGCACACAGCTCAACAACAACACTCTAACAATTACATATCCTCAACAACAAGCTAAATAT